>WNNJ02003379.1:0-78571 GCA_012934845.2 Pomphorhynchus laevis | reverse complement strand
TCAATTAAATAAATTTTGCGATGGTTTTTGCCATCTTTCTATATTTCGATGCCTAGCTGGCTTCATCTTCAGCAATTGTAAGTAGTTAATTAAGTAGTCAAGAAAGTTCCAACTTTCTTTCAATTTATTTGAAATGAAAAACGTTTTCATTTTATTTTAAAATAAAACCAATAAAAATAAAATATATTTTAAAAATAAAAATATTTTATTTTTTACAATAAAATATAATAAAATAAATATTTCATTTTAAAATAAAATATTTTATAAGATATTTTAAAAATATAAAAATAATATAATACAATATTAATATTTTTTTATAATATTTTATAGAATATCTTTTATTCATTTGATACATGAATGAGAAACTGCATCAAAAATAATTCGAATGCGAATAATACCGAAATTACTTCAACTGCAATTGAAAAAAATCTAATTAATAATTACCAATAGGCAATACATGCTGATTCTCGCAAAATACTCTAGGACAAGTTCCAAAGTCTCCATTCTGGTATTTTTCAGCCTGGAAATACCAATATAAACTTATAATATATAGAAAAACTAAAATACCATTAATGCAATTCCAGTGTTTGTTAGAACGTATCGAGAATGAATCAAGCCGTACAACATCTCAGCTGCTTGTTCAATGACATCATTCTTGCTCGGATTATCATCAAGGTCTTCGTCTAATAGATGAAATCGCAAATTGGAAATTTAAATGTGTAGAAATAAACTGATTGTTAAAGTATAATTATTAGTCATCATATATATAAGCCTTGAAATTTGTCTTGAAATATATGCATCTCTTTGCTTTAAAAATATAGCTTGTATGCGTTTCATGGGTATTCTTGTCAAGTAATATTAAATTAGTAATTATAAAATTATTAAGGATTTTAAAATTTAATCTCGATTGTATGTAAATTATTTTAAAAACATTTTAAAGGCATACCTGGTTCGATGTCAAGAATAACATCAAGTGCTTCTTTATAGTGAGGAACTTGTTCAGAAAGGCCAGTAAGATTAAATTTGTCTTGGATATAATCATCATCTACCTAAAATGTGAAAAATGTAAATTGAAAAAGATAACTCTATATACCTCACAGAAGAATTCGTTTCCGCGTATTCCACAAAACCAGCTAACCCATCCGATGTCTTCGGAACTACTCATCTATGATACAATCTTAAATGTCATTATCTTAATAATAGCGAATAATTTGAAAAATGTGGTTATACAAGTAAATCAGATCAGGTAAGTGAATCTACGTATTTTATACAATATATAAATAAAAATATAAATAATTATTGAAGCTAACCTCTGTAATTTGTAATTTCGCTAACCTTTGTAATTTTCTGAAGATGCTAGAAAGGTTAGCGAAATATCAAAAAATTTCCTCTTCTCTTTGATCCAGCTCCGATAATTATTTATCAATAATGAATCATTATCAACTATTTAAAATATTCTTTTTTTTCTAAAATGGTTGAATAAATACTCCAAGAAGAACAGATTTTTATAATTATCAAAAAATATCAACATTTAATTCCTTAGTAATAAAGTTGTTAAGAATTTTCAAAGCTGGGTCAAAGAAAAGATGAAAATTTTATTCGATATCTCGCTAACACATGTTAGCATCTTCAGAAAATATTGTAATTTTCTGAAGATGCTAACAGAAGTTAGCGAAATATCAAAAATAATTTCTTCTTCTCTTTGATCCAGCTCCAATAATTATTTATCAATAATAGATCATTATCAACTATTAAAAAAGATAAATAACAAATAATTATAAGATTTTATACAATAATTAAATATAAATAATAAATAATTATTTAAGATTTTATACAATTTATATTTATATCAAGTTAAAATAAAAAATTGAAATTTAAAATAAAATTCAATTTTTATGAATTGATTAATAAATAACAGACAATGTATTCAAATAAGGAAAGGATGTCATCAGAATGAACTTTATGTTATCAAGGGGTTTAAAAATTATAATATATACGATATTATCTAATCAAGAATATTAAATAATAAATGATTATTATACAAGGTTTCATATAATTTTTATCAGGTTAAAATAAAAAATTGAAATTTAAAATAAAAGTCAATTTTTATTGACTAATAAATAATAGACGATGTATTAGAATAAGGATCAGAGGTCATCAGAAGGAACTGCTATGTTATTAGGTTTTGGCCCCTATTCCTCGACCAAACATAGCAGGCGGCCAAATACGTGAAGGACTATTTCCTCTAATGAAATTTGATTATATAGTATCTTATTCTATCTTATTCATGTCTTTGGTCTGCATATCAGCAGGCCAAAGACATAATATTAACGTATGTCCTCTGATGCAAGAAAAAGTGCAGATTCAATAAGGACAAGATTATTTTGTTATCAAGGAACTTATGCGTAAATCATTGTTCAACAAATATACCTGGGATATCTTCTACTATAAAAGAAAGTAATTCATCATCAAAAAATTAATTTTTATATTACCCTAGTTTAAAATATGTATCTATTAAGTTATCTTTCTGATAACGAGTCTACGTATTTCATACTATAAATAAATTAAAAATAAAGCTAAATAATAAATAATTATTTAAGATTTTATCGAGATATTTTTTTATTTATATCGTAAATCCTTACGTTTCACAGATTAATGGTCTGCTATGGAAATCTATTTCATACCAATTATGTAAAATAAGTTTTTTTCTGCAATGTTGAATGTAAAGAATTAAAACTGTATTAAAAATAACGGCAAACATATAAGATTTATATAATATTTTTTGTATTTTTTCAGAATAAAAAATTTAGACAGCTTAATCACACAATAAATAACATACAAATCGAAAATAAAAGTCCAAGATATTTCATCACAAATTACAAAGAACGAAAGAAGTTAAAACTTACAGAATCGAAAATAAAAGTCCAAGGAATTTGAAAATAAATTATTCGCTCTAACATACATACAATAAAAAACATATGATGACAAGAGGTCGGCCACGTAAAGCAGCTGTTGTTCCTTCTAAGCAAGATGATGACAGTGAGTGTTCAGTAAGACAACATGAAAGTCGATCCAAAGACGAGCAAGCCTTGCAGGCCAATTCTGTTGATATCTCCCAGGACATATCATCTACAGACGGAAGTAGTCACCGTGACATTAAATGTTCTAATTCACAATGTCCTGTTTGGACCACTGTGTGGATACCACGTCAACTACCTGTCAATTTCCTTGATAAAGATTTTATTTGTGGATTTTGCGCAGCTACTTTACAGACAAACGTTCTCGAACTTCAGACACAAGTATGTTCGTTGCTATCGGGTAACAGGCTACCATCACCAAATAGTTCATATGCCCAGCTAGACTCAGTGTCACGTCATGTTCCAAATCGTTCTACAAGCCAATCAAATGATACTGTTCGACATACTGATTGCAACCAATCGATTTTTTTGTGATGACATTCTCGGAAGAGATCAAAATATGTCTATGAATATTGGCGAACAGACGGTTTCGGTTAACAATGGTGTGCCTCTTGTAATACGACCGACCAGTTATATGACTGAAACGGCAATAAACAACGACAAAACTCTGCATACCCGGTCATTTGATAGATCGCAAACTCCCGCAATTCGTATAAACCAACTATCTCATAACACGCAACCTGTTAAGGTAGATTGTATTAGTGATTTTCACGAAAAGCACAATCGTACCCTTGTACATAGTACTGGTCGCTCAAACAGACCCCGTTCAAATGCTGCTTGTGATAGAAACAAATGCATTTTAATTGCTAACATTAAGGAGTCCGATGCCCTAAACAATCAGGCCAGACTTGATGATGACTTAATACATGTCAGATCCATTCTAACGACTGTCTTAAATGGATCATCATCTTGTGAAGCTGTGAGAGATATGCGTCTCAAAGCTGTCTTCCGGCTAGGTCGTGCTCCTTCGTCCGTCAACGATCGACCACGCCTCCTCAAAATTATGTTTACTTCATGTAAAATTGTGCAGCTCCTACATCGTAACTCATTTCACCTGAAAGGTTCCGGCACCCGTATTCTTAGAGACCTGGACCCCGCTGATCGTACACGTTTATCAATGGCAAAATCAGAACTAGCTCAAAGACTGACACATGGTGAAAACAACCTAACAATTCAGAATTTTCAGGTAGTGCGGCGGCGCCTCCACATTCGTTGGCAAGGTCTATTGAACAAAGCAAATATTGCTTCCCAGCGTGCTCCAACGCCGACCGCATGCCTACAGAGTGCATCTACCAAAATTTCATAAAAAGCTCTATTGCCTTGTTCAAGTCGGGAACTCAAAAGAGTTCGTCATCTAAATGTACAATAAATAAAGCTTCCCACCAAATTCTATACTCTAATGTGCGTAGTGTGTTAAATAAAATTGATGAGATTAGATTACTGATTCACGACCATCAACCGATAATTGCAGCTTTTACGGAATCGTGGCTAAACCCTTCTATCTCCGATAATGAAATTTTGTTGAAAGGATATAATGCGTGCCGCAGCGATAGAATAGCTAAACAGGGTGGTGGTATATTACTATATATACGTGACACAATAAAGTTCCGTGTCGTAGAAACTTTTAACGACCCCCTAACTTCAAACGAACTTTTAGCGGTCAGATTATACCGGCCATTCTCCTTGATACTTGTAGTCGTTTACCGCAGCCCTACTTCATGTACTGATAGCATCGTGCAACGTTTATACCAGCTATCGGACCCTAATAAGCCAATTTTGGTTGTTGGTGACTTTAACATGCCTACAATAGATTGGAATACATACAGTTTTAATTCGCCTTCTGACTTTGGTTCGATTGTGTTACTTCAAACAATCAATGATCTATACCTTACCCAACATGTCAATGGATTTACCAGAATATCTTCTACGTCTCGTTCTCTTCTTGATCTGGTTTTGTCTGCTCCAGGACATATTGTCACTAGCGTTAATCACTTGGATCCAGTTGGTTGTTCTGATGATGTCACCTTATTAATAGATATCGGACTTAGTATCCCTATCTATAATTCCTTTGTTAATAGATTCAACCCTTCTAAAGCCGACTACAACAAAATAAAGGAGTTCCTTTCTACCGTTTCGTGGCATGATGCTTATATTGTGGGTATTGATTCCGCCTGGCTGTTTTTCAAAGACACCTTGTATTCAGTATTTACCCGCTACGCCCCAATTGTACGTCAAACTGACGTCGGCTTATCTCCTCGTTGGATTAATCGAGAACTCAAACAAGCAATGGCTCCACGACGCAAGGCATATTGTAATTATAAAGCAGGTAACTCTAGTTTTAAGCAATACCGACAGTATAGAAACCGGGTAACATCCTTGAAGAGACATACGAGAGTAATCTTTGAAAAGAATTTATCCCAACGATGTCGTCGTGATCCTGGCTCACTCTTCAAATACATTTCATCAAGAAAACGTATAGCTAACACGTTCTCCTCTATTATCGATAGCCAAGGTGATTTGGTATTGGACTCAAAGGAAATTGCGAATGTATTCGGCACACACTTCACATCGCTGAATTCGTCACTGAAAGCTCCACCGCAAATAACTGACAGTTTGTATTGTTTGGTAGCTAATACTACTTCTGACCTTGATAACTTCATTAGACCTGACTTAGTGTACAGCGAGTTGTCCCGTCTGAAATGCACATTAAGTGCTGGTCCGGATCTATTGCCGTCAGCATATCTTCGCAACCTAGCTGACATCATATACCTACCTCTATATAATATCTTCTGTGCAACACTCGTGCTAGGAAAGATTCCCTCAGACTGGAAGCGCTCTATTATCTGCCCAATATTAAAACAGGGGTCTCGTTCTGACACCTGTAACTACAGACAGATTAGCCTCACATGTGTCTGCTGTCGCGCACTGGAACGCTTATTTCTGCGAAAAGTCACCACTCACCTAGAAACGAACCATATTCTAGCCCCTGAACAACATGGTTTTCGGAAAAATCATTCAACGCCAACGAATTTGTTGTTATCACACGATAGCTGGACCCGATATTATGATTCTGGTATTCCGGTTGGCGCCATCTTCTTCGACTTCTCTAAGGCATTTGATACAGTCCTTCATGCTAATTTAATTCAAAAACTGCGTAATATCAACCTTGATGAGTGTTTAGTCCGCTGGATTATTGAATTTCTGTCTGACCGTCATTGCTTCGTAAGGGTAAACGACGAATTATCTGATCGCTTCCCTACAAATCTTGGAGTACCTCAAGGGAACTATACTCGGTCCAGTTCTTTTCAGCATATACATTAACGACCTCATTCCTAAACTTAGATCTAAGTGTGTTCTTTATGCTGATGACTTAAAAATTTGGCGCCCCATATTTTTGGACTCAGATGTAGACATCTTGCAGTATGATATTAACACCATAAATGACTGGTCGATTTTGAACGGGTTAAAATTCAATTTAAAAAAGTGTGCCTACATTTGTATATCAACACGTCCGGCCGAGTCAGCTCATATTTATGATATAAACAACAGTATTATTCTTAGGACGAACTCATACAAGGATTTAGGTGTTTATGTATGTTCTAACTTATCGACACGTTTACATACTGACACTACATGTTCCAAAGTGAGAAGAGTCATCGGCCTGATTCGCCGAGCTCTTGTTCATATTGACATATCATGCTTCAAAACAATCTCACAAGCACTTATTTTGAGCATCCTCCTATATGCTTCGCCGCCTTGTTACCCAATCACCTTACGAGAACGTTATAATCTAGAGTCTGTATTCCGATCAGCAACTAAAATGGTAAAAGCGGTTAGACATATGGAATATCAAGATCGGCTCTCGAGTTTGGGAATGAGATCGCTTCAGTATCTGCGCGACAAGGCGGACCTGCGCCTAGCCTGGCAGATTTTACACGACAATCGCCATCCACTCAGATCGCTAATGCATACGCGCGATATAACCTCACTTCGTGGTCATCAGTTCATGCTAAAAACACAACGATTACGCTACAAACGAACATTCCTATACTTCCAACGAATCGTTAATACTTGGAACCACCTTGCTGACTCAACAGTTGCATCCTCGAATCTTGCTTCTTTTAAACGAAATCACAGAGAACATATGAACAATAGAAAGTACACTCTACATTTTCATTTTCTACATTTACTTTTTCTGATTGTGACGCAACTTGTAATGAGCCTTGCTGCTCACTTTGTTGTCCATTGATAATAATAATTTATTTAAAATTAAAATTTCAAATAAAAATCATTTTTGATGAATTGACTAATAAATAACATACTATGTATTAGAATAAGGATTAGATGTCATCAGTTTTTTATTTTGATGGTGTCATCAATTTTTTATTTTAACTTCATATAAATATAAATTGTATAAAATCTATGTATGAAATATATACATTAATATATTCGATATATTAATGATATGTGTATTTAATTCTAGCAATTTTCATTCAATAAGCAAACAAATTTATCGAGGTAGCCTCATTCTTAAAAAACAATATTAATGATAAAGAAAGTATATATCTAGATATAAACATTAAATTAACATTAACTAAAACTACTATTAATTTATATCGTAAAGATGACATATTTAAATTTACAAGAAACATATTTTTACATGAGCATTCATGCATACCATATAATATAAAATATAATACATTAAATAATGAAATTTTAAGAATTGCAACAATATGTGACAATATTGCCTTTCTTCAAAATCATTTAAATAATTTAATAGATACATATTTTAAACTGATATCAGGGCGTCAGCACCACGAAATAAATTCAACAGTGAAATTGTCGCAAATGACAAAGTCACCGTTTCGAGCTAGTTGGCTTTCATCAGTAGCTTGTACTCCCCACAACTGGATTGAAGTTGGGAGAAAAGCTATACGGTGATTTGAAACAACAAAGGCTCTTTGTTCCCTTACAAAGACTGGGGTTTGCAACTGCAAATATTTACCCGTCTGCATTAAGCGCTGGAGAACCAAGCGCGTTGTGCTACAAAGATACACACCAGTTGGCTACTGGATAGTACAATGTAGCACTACGATGCACTGCTGCTATGCATCACTATCAATAAATTTCCTCAAATGGAAATACTATTGTTCGTGGAATCATTTGATATCAGGGCGTCAGCACCACGAAATAAATTCAACAGTGAAATTGTCGCAAATGACAAAGTCACCGTTACGAGCTAGTTGGCTCTCATCAGTAGCTTGTACTCCCCACAACTGGATTGAAGTTGGGAGAAAAGCTATACGGTGATTTGAAACAACAAAGGCTCCTTGTTCCCTTACAAAGACTGGGGTTTGCAACTGCAAATATATATTTTAAATATATATATTTATAAAATATATAAATATATTTTAAACTGAATTACAATAAAAATAACATCACGCAGAAAATAGTAAAATATAAATCAACACAATAATATTAAAAATAAATTTAAAATCATTAGCGGAAAATCTTTATTAGTGGATAATTAATAATAAACGTTTTATTATAATAATATACTATATAATCAAATTTCATCAGAGAAAATACGTTTTTAACACGTATTTGGCCCCGCTGCTATGTTAGGCAGAAGAGTTAGGGACCGAAACCTGATAGTATAGCAGTTCCTCCTGTTGACCTTTATTCTTCATTTGAATGTATCGTCTGTTATTTATTAGTCAATTCATAAAAATGACGTTTATTTAAAATTTCAATTTTTTATTTTAACTTGATTTAAATTATAAATAATCTTATAAAACTACTTTTAATTTATATCGTAAAGATTTAAATTTACAAGAAACTAATTAATTATTAATTAATAATATTAATAATATTTGAATCTTTAAATTTGTATTTTATATTATTTATAAATTAAAAAAAATAAATGAAATTTAATATTTAAATAAAAAATAATTAAATTAAATAATTAGAAATAATTTAATAATTTTATATGAGATTTCATATAACTTTTATAACCTAAAGATAAATATTAAATAATTATACATATGAATTATGAATTATAATTTATGCAATAAATTATAAATTTAAATTTAAATTTTAAAATTTTAATTTTTTTCGGATAAATGTTTTATTAAAATTTGTCCATTAAAATTTTCCTCTAATGATTTTAAATTTATTTGAAATAATAAATAATTGTTATATATGATTCTATGATTTTTATAGATTCTTAGATTTTTTATTATATCAATCCAAAATTTAAAATTGAAATTTAAAATAAAAGTCATTTTTATGAATCGACTAATAAATAACAGACGATGTATAAGAATAAAGATTAGAGGTCATAAAGAAGGAACTGCTATGTTATTAGGTTTCGGCCCCATTCCTTGATACAACATATCAGAGGGCCCAAATACATGCTCATGCCGTATTTCCTCGGATAAAATGTTTTATATAGTATCTTATTCTAATACAAAGTGTATTATTTATTATTCGTCCATAAAAATATTCCGCTTAAGAGTTTAAATTTACTTTAAATAATAAATAATTATTATATAGGATTTTATGTAAGTTATATCTAGTTAGAATTTAAAATTGAATATAAAATAAAAGTCAACTTTTATGAATTGACTAATAAATAACAGACGATACATAAGAATAAGGATTAGCGGTCATAAGGAGAACGTGCTATGCTATCAGGTTTCGACTCCTATTCTTATTTTAAATAATAAATAATTATAAAAGATTTCATACAATTTATAACAAGTTAAAATTTAAAATGGAAATTTAAAATAAAAGTCAATTTTTATGAATTGAATAATAAATAACAGACATTGTATTACCAAACTAAAACTTTAAAAATAAAAATGTGTATTTCTAAAAATAAAAGTTTTTATTTAAAATTTTATTATTAAAACGTCATTTCTTCGTGAACAATGTTTGACAAAAGTTATAAAATGCGCATATAAATTTCAAAACGAACTTAAGTGTATTGTTATCCATTATTTATTGACTAATAAATAATAGACGGTGTATGAGAATAACCGTCTATTATTTGTCTCTATTATTTGTAGAGAGGTCTATAATCCGACCTCTCTACAAAAAAGGCGACCGTAATCTAGCAAGCAACTATCGGCCCATAAGCCTTACCTGCGTTGCTTGTAAAGTGCTAGAGAAACTGCTTTTTAAACGAATCATCGGGCACCTAGAAGATGACCGAGTACTCTGCGACAACCAGCATGGTTTCCGCCCAGGAAGATCTACTGTCACAAACCTCATACTTGCGAGGAGTGATTGGACCAGATATGCCGAGGCTGGAGTTAGTGTTGATGTTTTGTTTTTCGACCTCAGCAAAGCATTTGATCGGATATACTATGATGTCCTCCTTATTACGCTGGAACAGTACGGCATCAGAGGAACCCTCCTTAATTGGATTAACTCCTTCCTTAGAAATCGGAAGATTACTGTATTGGCTAATAAACAAATGTCAAAAACAAGAAATCCTGGACGCGGTGTTCCTCAGGGATCGGTACTCAGTCCATTGCTCTTCATTATTTACATCAACGAGCTTACTACAGCTATTTCGAGTCCATGTGGTTTATATGCCGACGACTTGAAAATTTGGCGACCAATAATCGATAGCCGAGATCCAATGATACTCCAGAGAGACATTGAAAATATTAAGGTATGATGTAATCAACGGGGACTGGTATTAAACCCCGATAAGTCAAAACATATGCGCATCGGACATCTATACATCAATTCATCATATACCATTGACGGAAGAGAAATTGAAACAGTTCTCCAATTTCAAGACCTTGGAGTGATCGTAAATAGAAGCTTATCGACCATCCCACATACCAGTCACACAGTTGCTAAATGCCGTCGAATTTTAGGACTTATTAGAAGGACCATTGGCCAGCTTGACGCATCCAGTTTTAAGTTAATTTACAATGCTTATGTCTTATCTTTAATGAGATACGCTTCACCTGCCTGTCACCCTCAAACTACGACAGAGATGAACATGTACGAATCCATATTACGCAAGGCCACACATCTTGTACCCAGCCAACGCAAGCTCTCTTTCATTTTTCATTTTTTTTATAAAATTTGATATAATTATCTATCATTTATAATTATTTTTGTTCATTGGTAGTTAAAATACTACTGCATAAAATATTTTATTATTTATAAATAATAAAATATTATTTATAAATGTTGTATTTTCTTATCCTTTAACGAAGATAAAAGATAAGATCGGTCATTTTTAAATGATGGCTGACGATCACTCGACTCGTCTGCTTTTATTAGCAGTTAGATTTAATTAAATACTTTCGTATTACATTTTGCAAATGTATTCATTATTATTACAACAGCCCAGGAGCATAAGCTCAAATTGGCTGGATCACATAGCTCAAAACAAAAAAGAAAAAGAAAAAAAACGTGAAATTGTCATTGTCGTGATTTAATAATTGCCTTGAACTTCTAGACGGAACCGATGTCGATTGTCGATGCATGAAGATTGTTCCATATGTCAGCAATGTGATCACTTATCGTAACACAATCTGGTCTGGGACGGAGCCTGCGCTTTATCATAACCTGCCATTAGATGACAGTTCAACTTCTAACCTATGTGAATCGCGGATTGAATTACTTTCACTGTCATCTACGCATCAGCACGATAATACTTCAAATGCCAAACTTCAAATGATGTCATCCTTTCAGGACAAAGAAAAATCGGTCATTCATGTTGAACAAACTACACCAGCTGTAAACAAAGGAAGGGTATGGCGCAACTCCCTATTGCAACCTACACAAAACGCTGGATCGACAGACCATCAATTGGGTGGAATCAGAGGTAGCGATTCGAGTGGGGCCATCGATAGAAAACAGAAGGCCAAAAATAAGAATAAATCAGGAAATTATTTACCTTCCAATGATCAGAACATTTCTTTGGACAACGCTCCTTCCACAAACTACCGCTCGCATCCAGATAGGTCTTGCAATATCCTATTTAGTGGTATCCCTGAATCAAAGGCCAGTAACTCACAAACACGTATGAATGACGATGTGTCCAGCGTCCGTACTGTGTTCTGTCAGTTACTCTTAGAAGGTGATGAGAAGCTAGCTTCTACTCTAAAGGTTACTAATTGTTTCGACTTTGAAAAAAGGTGGTAGAGAAGCCAAGATTGTTGAAAGTTGTATTATCTTCCGCAAAACATGCAGACGTTTTGCTCAAATGTAGTTTTCGGCTTAAAGATTATCCACATCGTATTCTTAAGGATCTGAGTCTCGAAGATCGTTTAAAGTTGAAAGAAGCAAAAACAGAATTACGAAACCGGCTATCTGAAGGTGAAACGAACTTATGCATACGAAATTTTTAGGTTGTCAGGTGGCGCCCAGTAGTACGTTGGAATCCCATAACGATCAACAGCGTCACTTAGCAGTATCCAGTTCAAATCTTGCTAGTTCGTCTGGAAAAGGTAGTTTCAACAGTCATTCATCGCAACTCTTGGATAGCGTTAGTTTCAATTCTGATCTGGGACACTTAGTTTCATTCAACAAATTATTCACCGTTCCTAGTAATCCCTTACCACAACCCACACGCTATTTATCGAATGAGTATTCTAATCTTCGTAGTTTGCCTGCTCAAATAGTGGAGTTGAAGTATCACATGCTTTCTCATTCGTATGACATTTTCTGCGTTGCTGAATCCTGGTTGCATCAATATATTGTCGATTTCACTGTTAACATTCCTGGATTTCGCCTTCTACGAAGCGACAGGATATCAGGTAGGCGAGGTGGCGGTGTCGCCGCATATGTCAGAGAAAATTTCCTCGTATCTAAGGTGTTGAATATTTGTGACCCTTGTGGGTCGTTTGAGACTCTATGCTTCCGTATTGATCACTCAGCGACCAGTATGAATTTTTGCGTCGTGTATCGATCTCCGTCAGTAATTGCAGACACGGATCAACTAAAACTTATTTTACAATCGGTATGTTCCTCCCCTCACTTTATTCTTTTGGGCGATTTTAATCTTCCACGATCTAGATGGACAGACTATGTCTTTTCTGATGGTAGTTCCACGGAAAGGGAAATATCTAAGTTCCTAGCTAAGGAACTCATGCTGATTCAGCACGTACAAGAACCAACTTGCTTAACTTCAAGATCGGATTCGGTACTTGATCTGGTGTTTTCCAGATATGTAGGAGACATAATCAAAGTTGATCATCTCCCGCCTTTAGGAAGTAGTGACCACTGCTTGCTCTCCTTGACGGCTGTCCCTTATTCCAGATTCTGCCCACCTTGCTCAAATACTTCCAAACGTCATTGGTCGAAAGTGAGAAGATAAGATGTTTTAAGAGTTTACAACCAATTCCCGTGTACTTTCATGAACACTGACAAGCTATCATTGAATATGATTACTGATTACCTACATAAATTATCTGATATTCTTGCCCCTATGCGCGAATCCTCTTATGCTACTAAGTCACCTGTATGGATAGATTCCAACGTCAGACAACTAATAAGTTCAAGAAATTGTTTATGGAAGCTTCAGCGTTCTGACTCTAGTTTCTCTGCCAGATATAAATATGTTCGAAATCTTTGTACTAGAGTGAAAGCAATAAACGATGTGCATTCGAATCGTCTATCGCAAATAATGTAACACGAAATCCAAAACTATTCTGGGCTTATGTTCGTCGCAACAGAACTCTTAACACAGAAATCAAGTATGTCCTTAATGCGGAGGGATGTATGATAACTTCTCAGAGTGGTATTGTGGAATGCCTTGCTACGTCTTTTTCGCTACCGACAAATAATTCACATATAGCTTCTATCACTTCGCATGGTGTAGCATTAGAGCAATCTTCGCGTTTTCTTCCAGTAACAATTAGTGAGATTGTAAGTCAGCTTGACCCATTTAGCTCTACTGGCCCTGATGACATTTCTCCGTTTCTCTTTAAGAATTTATCTAGATATTTGGCTCCTTCCCTTCTTGCTGTTTTTGAGAACATTTGACCAGTGGATAGGTTCCTGAAATCTGGAAAACTGCCATCGTAGTTCTGATCCCAAAGAAAACCATTGCAACGGCTTGTACTGACTATAGACCAATCAGCCTGACTAGTTCTCTATGCAAAGTGCTTGAAAAGTTGATCGCCACCCGGATCAGGCATCACTTGAGGGAACTCGGAATAATGTCGTCTTCTCAACACGGTTTCCTCCCTGGTCGTTCCTGCTTAACAAGCTTATTGACTTCACGCGAAATGTGGGTTGAGGCGGTCAGTCGCGGCCAATCAATAAATGTGGTATTCATTGACTTTTCAAGAGCATTCGATCGGGTGCCGCATGAGAGCTTGGTAGCATTGCTATTTCACTACGGCATTCCTGTAATGTTGCGTAAGTGGATTCAAGATTTCCTACGTAATCGATTTTTTCGGGTGAGAGTTGGCATCCATCTTTCCACTCCCAGACGCGTTTACTGTGGTGTTCCGCAGGGTACTCTACTAGGACCTCTGCTGTTTATTGTGTTCCTTAACGATTTGTTGCTGCGGATTCAGAGTCCCTGTCTTGCTTTTGCTGACGACCTCAAACTATGATCTGTAGATGATATTGATCCGCTTGGCATTTCCCTGCAGGAAGACCTTAATGAAATATACCAATGGAGTGAGGCTACTGGTATGAAGATCAATGTTGACAAATGCGGCCACATTAAATTAGGAAGGCGTTGCGATGACCGTCGTGTTCGCCTAGAAACTTCAATTCTTAATGTCGTCATGGAATATAGGGATCTGGGTGTCATGGTGCATATGACATTGAAATCCCGATCAAATACAGAGTTTGCCTGCTCAAATAGTGGAGTTGAAGTATCACATGCTTTCTCATTCGTATGACATTTTCTGCGTTGCTGAATCCTGGTTGCATCAATATATTGTCGATTTCACTGTGAACATTCCTGGATTTCGCCTTCTACGAAGCGACAGGATATCAGGTAGGCGAGGTGGCGGTGTCGCCGCATATGTCAGAGAAAATTTCCTCGTATCTAAGGTGTTGAATATTTGTGACCCTTGTGGGTCGTTTGAGACTCTATGCTTCCGTATTGATCACTCAGCGACCAGTATGAATTTTTGCGTCGTGTATCGATCTCCGTCAGTAATTGCAGACACGGATCAACTAAAACTTATTTTACAATCGGTATGTTCCTCCCCTCACTTTATTCTTTTGGGCGATTTTAATCTTCCACGATCTAGATGGTCAGACTATGTCTTTTCTGATGGTAGTTCCACGGAAAGGGAAATATCTGAGTTCCTAGCTAAGGAACCCATGCTGATTCAGCGCGTACAAAAACCAACTTGCTTAACTTCAAGATCGGATTCGGTACTTGATCGTGATTTTCCAGATATGTAGGAGACATAATCAAAGTTGATCATCTCCCTCCTTTAGGAAGTAGTGACCACTGCTTGCTCTCCTTGACGGCTGTCCCTTATTCCAGATTCTGTCCACCTTGCTCAAAAACTTCCAAACGTCATTGGTCGAAAGTGAGAAGATAAGATGTTTTGAGAGTTTACAACCAATTCCCGTATACTTTCATGAACACGGACAAGCTATCATTGAATATGATCACTGATTACCTACATAAATTATCTGATATTCTTGCCCCTATGCGCGAATCCTCTTATGCTACTAAGTCACCTGTATGGATAGATTCCAACGTCAGACAACTAATAAGTTCAAGAAATTGTTTATGGAAGCTTCAGCGTTCTGACTCTAGTTTCTCTGCCAGATATAAATATGTTCGAAATCTTTGTACTAGAGTGAAAGCAATAAACGATGTGCATTCGAATCGTCTATCGCAAATAATGTAACACGAAATCCAAAACTATTCTGGGCTTATGTTCGTCGCAACAGAACTCTTAACACAGAAATCAAGTATGTCCTTAATGCGGAGGGATGTATGATAACTTCTCAGAGTGGTATTGTGGAATGCCTTGCTACGTCTTTTTCGCTACCGACAAATAATTCACATATAGCTTCTATCACTTCGCATGGTGTAGCATTAGAGCAATCTTCGCGTTTTCTTCCAGTAACAATTAGTGAGATTGTAAGTCAGCTTGACCCATTTAGCTCTACTGGCCCTGATGACATTTCTCCGTTTCTCTTTAAGAATTTATCTAGATATTTGGCTCCTTCCCTTCTTGCTGTTTTTGAGAACATTTGACCAGTGGATGTGTTCCTGAAGTCTGGAAAACTGCCATCGTAGTTCCGATCCCAAAGAAAACCATTGCAACGGCTTGTACTGAATATAGACCAATCAGTCCGACTAGTTCTCTATGCAAAGTGCTTGAAAAGTTGATCGCCACCCGGATCAGGCATCACTTGAGGGAACTCGGAATAATGTCGTCTTCTCAACACGGTTTCCTCCCTGGTCGTTCCTGCTTAACAAGCTTATTGACTTCACGCGAAATGTGGGTTGAGGCGGTCAGTCGCGGCCAATCAATTAATGTGGTATTCATTGACTTTTCAAGAGCATTCGATCGGGTGCCGCATGAGAGCTTGGTAGCATTACTATTTAACTACGGCATTCCTGTAATGTTGTGTAAGTGGATTCAAGATTTCCTACGTAATCGATTCTTTAGGGTGAGAGTTAGCATCCATCTTTCCACTCCCAGACGCGTTTACTGTGGTGTTCCGCAGGGTACCGTACTAGGACCTCTGCTGTTTATTGTGTTCCTTAACGATTTGTTGCTGCGGATTCAGAGTCCCTGTCTTGCTTTTGCTGACGACCTCAAACTATGGTCTGTAGATGATATTGATCCGCTTGGCATTTCCCTGCAGGAAGACCTTAATGAAATATACCAATGGAGTGAGGCTACTGGTATGAAGATCAATGTTGACAAATGCGGCCACATTAAATTAGGAAGGCGTTGCGATGACCGTCGTGTTCGCCTAGAAACTTCAATTCTTAATGTCGTCATGGAATATAGGGATCTGGGTGTCATGGTGCATATGACATTGAAATCCCGATCAAATACAGAGTTTGCCTATAGCAAGGCTTTGCGAGCTATGTACTGCGTCAAAAATGCATTTGATCGTATTAATCCATACGTCTTCAAACGGCTTTACTGCGCTCTTGTTCGCCCGTATATAGAGTACTGCGTGCAAGCAGTTTTTCCATACACTAAGAAAGAGTTCAATAGACTAGAGTCAATCCTTCGTAGAGGCTCTCGAATGTGTATGGATAGATCATATTCATATCGTGAGCGGCTTGAATTTCTAAAGATACCATCTTTGGGTCAGAGGCTTATTATCTAGACCTTGTTGCATTATGGCGAATGGTTAATGGGATAGATGGGTTTCCCTCGTGCTGTGTTAAAGTTTGTTCTCAGACGCGTCGTGGCCACCCGTTGAAACTATTTAAGTTTCCCCACGGTAAAGTAGTGAGTTGGCTAGGCTCTCACACCGAGCATTAAACGCCTGGAACACGTTGCCAGGAGAAATAGCATGTACCAAGGACTTCTCTCAATTTAATGTTACCTTGTTTCTCAACAATTGTATTTATCAAAGGATAGTCTACCATCTTTGTACGTAGAAAATGAGATATCCCGTTAATTGATTGCATGCTTAATTTCAGAGTCAAACCAAATCGGAATACGGATGCTCGTTTTATTATGGTGAATTAGTGGGAAGAATGTCAATAATTCAATCAGAGTACGTTTGAGATGGTTTAATTACAGGGTTAGTACCAATGATAAAAGGATTGGGACATGCTACCGTACTGAATACACGTTCTATACTGAGAAAGTTAGCCTTCAATGGATTGACTTGTGGAACTGTTTTGATTGAACGAGGGCATCTGATCAAAACTACAATATCAATCGTGAGATGGTCACTAGAACTGATTAGTGGATCGTAATAAATCCGGTCAATGATAGAAGCATCAACCGATAGGCATATGTCAAGTAAAGACGCACTATGTCCACGAGAGCGTGTGAATTCGTGAATTGCTGATTAAGTTTAATGTCATTAATAACGTCGAGAAGATTTGCTGATTAAGGGTAACAACCAGGTAGAGGCACGACTTTACCCACGGTAAAGTAGTGAGTTTGGCTAGGCTCTTACACCGAGCATTAAACGCCTGGAACACGTTGCCAGAAGAAATAACATGTACCAAGGACTTCTCTCAATTTAACGTTCAACTTCGTCAGTGGATTAACGATCATGGCATTCCGGATGTATACAATGTTATGTCACCGCTATTTATTTTTTTTCATATTTTCCTATGTGATCAGTTGAAACAGCCATTTGACTATTACTTGTAATACTACTAATAATAATAAGTCTGTGGCCTCGTAGTCGACCCGGTGGACGAATTGTAAACAGAAACTTCGAAGCATGTCCAGGAAGACAGTGACCGCCATACATACACTAGGTCGGTGTCAGACAGTGAACGTTGTGTGTGGACATTCAATAATACCAGTCTTTGGGTATAATTGACAACACGCGCTAAGGACACTAGATGGGTTGCTTGTCGTAATATCCGTTCGTATATTTCCAATTCGCCACGGAGCTGTGGGTGTATTGCAGGGGACGCATATAACATATGTGATTTTATAAAGGCATATTAGGCAATGCGAAAACTAACTGGATCGAGTTTATCAAACGAGCGTCTTAACACGCCTAGCATACGTCGACATTTGGATGCGACATATTGGACGTGGACTTGTGTCTTCTTATCTTCACTTACGATCACGCCCAGATCACTGAATCATCAAACCTTTTTGATGTTTACATCTTCTATCGCGTATGTCTACACTTATTATGATTCAAAACCAATCCCTTTGCACGACACAATTTGGTGATAGTCTACGTCGCGTTGCAAATCAATTACATCGAACATGCTTTGTATTGGACGCCAAATCTTTAAATCATCGGCATATAGAGCGCACTCGCTGGATATGACATATATATAATACCGATTCAAACGAAACTCTTATTATATATATAGTTGTTACTAATTAGTAAACGGGGGAAACAGACAAAACTGGGTATTGGAAACCATCACAGTTCATCATCAATCAAATTCCTAGACCGGTTTCTGCTTATTGAGCTTCATCAGTAGGGTCCAGATTTTAAGAGTGTTCAGAGATCCTCCACCACAGTTTAGAAGGGTTCATCACAAGGATGATTATTACAACACGACCTTCAAGTCCACAGGCGATCACAAAAGTGATTCGGCAGTATATTATATAAATATTTTTGCAGCCTGCCCCCGGATCGCAGAGCGATACGGCATTATAGTTGTTACTAATTAGTAAACGGGGGAAACGGACAAAACGGACAAAACTGGGTATTGGAAACCATCACAGTCCATCATCAATCAAATCCCTAGACCGGTTTCTGCTTATTGAGCTTCATCAGTAGTGTCCAGATTTTAAGAGTGTTCAGAGATCCTCCACCACAGTTTAGAAGGGTTCATCACAAGGATGATTATTACAACACGACCTTCAAGTCCACAGGCGATCACAAAAGTGATTCGGCAGTATATTATATAAATATTTTTGCAGCCTGCCCCCGGATCGCGGAGCGATACGGCATTATAGTTGTTACTAATTAGTAAACGGGGGAAACGGACAAAGCTGGGTTTTGGAAACCATCACAGTCCATCATCAATCAAATCCCTAGACCGGTTTCTGCTTATTGAGCTTCATTTCTGCTTATTGAGCTTCATATATATATATGTACAGAACGCAGCCTTGTGGTACACCACAGGTGATTGCTGACCACTCATATATACAACCTTTGATGCGCAAGGCGAAGTAACGATCAGTTAGGAATGACTGAATCCAAGTTTTAACGCAACCACCAATCACAGATAACGATAGTCGATTGATAAGAATACGATGTACGACCCTATTAAAAGCCTTTGATAAATCGAAGAAGAACGTGTCCACTCCAGTTCCTGCTTACACTGCATTCGACCAACTATTCCGGGAGAATACGAGGTTAGTTACCGTAGAACGGTGAGGTCTGAATCCGTGCTGGGTATCGTTGAAGATGTTATTGTCTTCTAGATGTGAACTTACTGTACGAAACAGAATCCTCTCCATTACATTGCACGCAATAGAAGTTAGACTTATGAAACGATAATTGTTAGTCTGACTACGATCACCCTTTTTGAACACTGGGCAGATTATAGACCTTTTCCAGTCATACGGTAAACTTCCAGAGTATAGAGAACTCTGGAATATAGCACATAGCGGACTTGTCAACACTGTAGCCAGCTCGCAGAAAAGTATAGATGGAAAGCCATCCGGTCCGTAAACACGAGTACGTGGAAGCTTGAGTAGCTCTGTACGGACGTCCTCTTCGCTAATAAATATGTCATTAAGACACGATCGAATGAATCTGGAATGTAATGGGATAAATAGTCATAATCCAACTTCGCTTCTTGAATTGCAAAATGAGCTGAAAAGAGCTCTGCAACTTCGATAGGGTCAACAATTAAATCACCCGCGTTGTTCACAATTTTTTAAAATTTATCTGACGCAGTATTACGGCGCAGTAGGTGATTGAATAACTGCTTAGGGTTCGAGGATGCAGCCCGACATATGTAAGAAATAAAATTCTTTCTCTTCAGTCTCTTAATATAAGTTACCTTGTTTCTCAACAATTGTATTTATCAAAGGATAGTCTACCATCTTTGTACGCAGAAAATGAGATATCCCGTGATCTGATTGCATGCTTAATTTCAGAATCAAACCAAATCGGAATACGGATGCTCATTTTATTATGTTGAATTAGTGAGAAGAATGTCAATAACTCAATCAGAGTACGTTTGAGATGGTTTAATTACAGGGTTAGTACCAATGATAAAAGGATTGGGACATGCTACCGTACTGAATACACGTTCTATACTGAGAAAGTTAGCCTTCAATGGATTGACTTGTGGAACTGTTTTGATTGAACGAGGGCATCTGATCAAAACTACAATATCAATCGTGAGATGGTCACTAGAACTGATTAGTGGATCGTAATAAATTCGGTCAATGATAGAAGCATCAACCGATATGCATATGTCAAGTAAAGACGCACTATGTCCACGAGAGCGTGTGAATTTGTGAAATTGCTGATTAAGTTTAATGTCATTAATAACGTCGAGAAGATTTGCTGATTAAGGGTAACAACTAGGTAGAGGCACGAAGTTTATCCAGTTAACGTGGGACATATTGAAATCACCAAGAACTATTGCTAATGACTTAGTTCTTAAATGTTTTCGCAATGAGTTACAGATAGACACTGTGAATGAATGAGGTGATCGATAGAAAAAGCTCTCAATGAAATGACGATTATCTGTAGTTGTTAGTTTGATTCAAATGTATTCATTTAGGGACACCTCGTCATCGCATGCATCGATTAGTCTTACCGATAAAGAATCTTGCGCGAAGATGATGAATCCACCACCTCTTGAAGATAACCGATCCATACGAACAAGAAAGTATCCATCTAGACTAATTTCATCATCACATATTAATGGATTAAGCCAGATTTTCGTGAGTGCTACAATATCCACATGTTTTTGGTTGACAACAAACGAAAGTTCGGATAACTTAGTTGATATTTTGAGCTGATAAGATCATACATTTTCTGCCTTTCTATATCTAAGAAAATACGGAATGACAGATATGATCTGCCTTTCTATATTAAGGGTTATTTTAATGGTTATTCAGTGTAAATTGTACTATTCAGAATAATCAATAATACAGTTTTAATAATGTTTTGTTGTCTGGCAAAATTATTTCTTTAATATTTCCTCAATGATGTGAAAATCTATTACATCACTGACGTATCATCATAAATCTGATTTTGACTTTAAATGTGGCATTTGTGATACCAATTTTCGTCAAAAGGAAGAAATTATGCAAATTTTGGCAAATCTTATTGGGTTCAAACATTTTCGAATCAAAAATCATGATTGATTCAAAAAGGAAATGATAACAGAACGTGTATCCATATTCAAGGAAGAAATTGAACATTTGACAAATATTGTCCTGGGCCGTGCAAGTGCCATATTACAGAATACTTGAGATGCCGTACTCAAGACCGGTAAAAAGGATTTATTTTAACGTGGCAAATGCGTGACAGCGCACGCTTACATGACCACAACAAAACATAAATTTAAATCATGTGTCGAGAAGGTGTGAACGGAGGAGGTGTTTGAATGTGATAAAGGAGGGAGCGCGGCGGACGTCGAGAGGGAGTTGATTCCAGGCGAGTGAGGCGGCGACGAGGAAGGATCGGAGACCGTAGTTGTTGGAGTAATTAGGAACGTGGAGTAAGAAGGTATGACAGGAACGAAGCGATAGCGAGTTGGGGCGAGTATCGTCTAAGAAAGGAAGGTTAATGAACGATGGTGAGCCGACAGCGATGAGACGAAAAGTTACGAGAAGAAGGCGAAGCTTGATACGGATGTGTATGGTGGGTCAGGAGAGTTGGGCAAAATATGTGGATGTGTGGTCGAAGCGACGGAGACGAAAGAGCACTCGAACGGCGGTGTTGATTATTCGTTGTAGGGTTAGGATGATGGATTTTGGAGAATTGGCGAAAAGGCTAATGCAGTAATCGATTTTAGGAAAAAGAAACGACATACAAAAACGAAGTCGATAAGGGGGTGGATACGGCTGATGTCACGGATAATTTAGTTAGACGAGCGGACCTTGTCACGGACGAAGGGTTTTATGAGAAAGATGATCATCGAAATGGAAGCTAAGAAAGTGAGATTGTGTACTATTGGGATGATCGATGAGGCAAAAGATACAGTGGGAGGAGATATATTTGATTTACGGGGGGAGGGTCCACATTATTTTAGACTTGTCGGGGTTTAGAACGAGATCGGTAAACATTTATTAAAACTTAATTAGAAGCTTTTATCGAATTTTAATTGAGTATCTACAATAAATCTAAAGTTCGTGTATTCGTAAGTATTTTCGATCATGTAATTTTCAATATGGTTTAACCTGTTAGTTTTCAAATTCATTTAGTGTTCTGGGCATTTTCGAAATTTTAGAAAACCACATATTTCAATAAAAAAATTGCAAGAATGCTTTATATTTTGTAAAGAAAATTAGGTTTATCTCCGATATATACTTAAACAGCAGAATTTCTAGTGCCGCTAATTGCTAGTGCTGGTTAAAAAATGCTGGCTTCTGATTCCGAATAAATTACAAATTATTATTGTTTTTGTTATTTTTTATTGTGGTAAATAATTATTAAAAAAAAATATATTAAAAAATATTGTTTTTGTCAAATAAATCGTATTACTTTAAAAAATTATTTTTATTATAACTTCAAAATGAAAACTAGGAATGTACGAAAAACGAGTTTTGAACTTTTAAGACGCAAACTTTTACGGTTTCGTTGGATCATGTAATGGAGCATTGGGTGAGGACGCGCAGATAATTTTAAATACGTAGACTCAGTTAGCTGATTTGATTTATTTCCTGTTATAGCTCTGAATCGACTCCGTAAGGAGTGAAATCCAACATCAAGACTCCAAATCGTATACATTAATCTTTACTAGTTTGTCAGCTTTTGTCAGACATTCAGAGAAAGGAGTTCGCCATTACTTCGCTTTTATCCTCGTGAAATAAAACGTAAAATTAAAGTGGAATTTTCATTTACAATAAGAAATAGAAATAAAAATTTTCGCATTTTTCACAATAGTCCGAAAATTCGATGGCGATCAGTGTCTCCTCCTCGCTCCCTTCGCTAGGCAATTCCGATTATCGCTCGTATCGCATTGATCTACTCAACATCCATTCTATCCAAAATAATACTGACCTTTTTCTCAGCAAATTTGCCCAACAATTGCTGGATATTTGCTGTATAACTGAATCGGGGTATACCAATTGTGATAATCTTGCTATCCGCCGTCTACGTTCAACAAGAGTCTCCCTCGTTGATTCTGTCAGCTTTTCCGATAATGCGTGATTAACATCCACGTCGAATTACAGTAGGATTGTCGGCTTTGCCCGCGCTCCTTCGTCCCCCGTAAAAATTAATTGTTTTCTAGCACCCAAATTTTTTGAATTACTTATCTGTAGATCTTTTCATCATTTTGTACTTGAATTCGCTATCATTTATCGTCCTGGATCTTTCCATCCTTTCTCAAGTTCTTCGATGAACTAGCTGATCTTCCTTCTTATTGTTCATTTTCAGCACTCACACTATGATGAAAATATATATAAAATATAATTATCAAACCGTTCACTTTCTTCTTTACTTTTAACTGTTCTTAGTGATTTCAAAATCCGTATAGATCGTCCTTCTGATTTAGATTCCGTAAAACTTGTAAGTCTTATGTCCGATTTTAGCCTTCATTTACTAACAAATCACTCCACCCATATTCTTATTGGCTCTCTTGATATTATCGCTTTTACCAACAGCCTCATTGCATACGCTTCCTCTGCAATAACAGATCCTGGTCTTTCCGATCGTTTTCTCATCACTGTTTATATCACTATCCTATTCACTCATGTTTGTACCTCTCCTACTTTAAGTCAACCATGAAAACTCCTCGACCTTACTCTCTAGCCTTTCGGTATCCTAGATTAACCTCTCTTGTATCATTCTGCAAACTTTTTGACAGCTGATAGTCTATCCACACTTTTCACCAATGAGCTATCTAACATCCTCGATTATATTTTACCTCACCAGTCGTGAATTCCCATGCGTTTCTCGTGTGCCCACTGTTTCGACTCTGACGGTAAAATTTCTAAGCGCATTCTACATCGTTCTTTTATAGTTTTTCTTCCTTTTCTCAAAAGTGATCGCACTTATATCTCTTTTTTTTAAATAGTTGATACTGATCCATTATTGATAAATAATTATTGGAGCTGGATCAAAGGAAATACGTAATTATTTTTGATATTTCGCTAACTACTGTTAGCGAAACAGTAGTTAAAAATGTCATCTTCACGACTATGGTTTTTAAGTTCCTAAAGTAGCCTGGTTCCCATCTTATCTCTCCAAACGCTCTTTTTTTGTTCACTTAAACTTCTCTTCATCTATCTTCTTCCATCTCGCACGGTGTTCCACAAGGCTCTGTTTAAGTCCCCTTCTTTTCACTCTTCTTCTCGGCGACTTGTATTATATAACTCGTGACCATAATTTTCATCTGATGCAGTATGCCGATGATATCCTTATCTACTCTCATGCGCATCATCTCTGTATCCACGACCTCGCTACTTCTGCCATAAATTATCTTATGTATATCTCTCCAAACATATTATCATCGTCTTCCTCTTAATTCTGAAAAGTCCAAAATAATGTGGAAAATCCATTAAAAACCTCGAAATAACTCCACCTATTTTATCTGTTAATTCGTTCCTTATCCCAATCGTTGACACTATAATTTTCTTAGGTTTTCACTTCAACAATTTCCTTTCAATCAAACCTTTTGTTCATGACAAAGTTCGCGCTTTTTCTTATTTCTTCGTGACCTCCGTTCCATTCATAGACTGATCGACTTTCGCTATTGTCTCGTTCTTATATTCTCTCCTATTTCCCAGAATCAATTATTTCCTTAGATTATTTGTCAACTCTTCAAATTCTGCACTTTCCCTCTCCAACGTATCAAAAACTCTGCTGCTCGTGTCCTCTTGCGTCTCCGCCGCTTTGACTATATATCCCGTAAATTCTCCGTGCTATCTTGGTCCAAAATTAATATTCGTGTTGAATTTTGCTTGTATATCGTTACCTTTCGTCTTCTATTTGGTTACTTACCTTCCTACTTCACCTTGCTTGCCTTTATGATTCGCGCTCTGCCTCCTTGGCTCTGAGATCAAGTAATCCTCAACTTCTCCACATCCCTCCGCACTCAATCAAATATGGCCTTCCCTCTTTTATCGTATTTGTTTCACTTGCCTGGAATTCTTTGCCAGCTTACGTCCGTTCTTCCTCGTCGCTTCTACTCTTCAAACAACGTATACGTTCATGCACATGGCTCCTCCTCCACAATAAATCAAGATATGCATGCCCTCAACATCATATCCAACTCACAATTTTATCATACATCTTCAACGAACTACTCAACATTCCCCTTGACGCCTTGCCACGTTCCACTGATCTCCCTTATCTTCAATATACTTGCTTCTATTTCATCAGCATTTTCATTTTACATTGTATTTTTTGTTTTCTTATTTGCTTGTTCTTTTTATTCTACGTGGACTTGTAAGCGCGCATAGGCGTGCATTTGCCACTATAAATAAACTTTCTACTTACATTAAATCTTACTAACCAGTTTTCCCTATAGAGTCTTGCTTACCTTCAATCAACCGTAGAAATTTCTCAACCATATTTTATTTCGATTTTATATTATTTGCTCCGCTCTTGTGTCGCCTAACTCGCCTTCCCTTTCTGTCGATTTTCTATCTTCTCTATTTGACTATGAGCTCCCAACAATTCTCGTTTACATATTAACACGCCGATCACACATTCGTAAGCGTTCTCGAAGCACACAATGGTTTGATTCTGAATATGTAACTTCTAAGAGCTACATGCGACACGCTTTTCGCATCTAACTCCGTCTCTTTAAACGAGGTTCTACTTCTGTCTCCTCCGAGTATCGTTGTGCCTACATAAAAATTCATCGTCCATATTACTCTCTCCTACGAAGTAAGTGCACACTCTTCTTGCAGCATAAGCTGACTTCTTCCAACTCAGTCTACCTAGCGCACTTTATAGTCAGTTCTCTTACGTTCTTCAACGCCTAGTAACATCGATCCAAACTTGTTTTCTTCTTATTTTCAATCTAAATCTGCTAAAACTTTATCATCATCCATTCAACTCTTTAATCATCAGCTGCCTCAATACAATTATCTTTTCCTGAACTCTTCTGTCTTCTTCCCGTTTCTTCTGACGAAGTTTCAAAAGTTCTCCTTTCATTGACCAACAAAGAATTCTTCTGCCGACCCTCTTCATATATACTTACTTAAGCTTATTTGCTATTCGGTATCTAAGATTTGACAACCTTGTTCAATTCTTCTATCCGCAGCGGCACTTTTTCGTCAAACTGGAAATCTGCAATTGTCCGTCCACTATTGAAAATAATTTCTCTCGAAGTTCACTTCCGTATTCACATCGATTTATATATCTTCTCCCAACCTTATAAAAACTCTTATAATGTCTTATGGTAAATCATGTTAATGCCTATCTTCTATTGTCAAATTTATATCCCTTGTTTCGATTTGCTTTTGGTTCTAATAATTCCACAGAACTAGCATGTCACAAAGTCTTTGGTGATATTCTACAATTACGTGAGGAAAAACGTCGTAGCGTCATAATCTCTTCTGGCCTATCATTTACATTCGACATAGTGAATCATTATTTTCTGCTTTACAGAATCCGTCATGACTATGGACTCTCTAATTCCGCTGTAGCCTGGTTTTCCTCTTATCTATCTGACCGTTCTTTCAAAGTTCATTCAGATTCTGTATCTTAACCGGCTTCTCTCGCACACGGTGTTTCTAGAGCTCAGTACTAGGTCCTGTTCTTTTCTCCCCTTTTCTCAGTTATCTATCTTCAATAACCAGAACATAATTTTCATGTTATGCAATATGCTGATGACATTCTCCTCTACTCTTATCTACCTCCTCTCAAATCGATGATCCTGCATCCACTTCCTTCGCTTGCCTCTCATTCGTTTTCCAGCATATTTCTTCGTTTCGCCTATCAATCAATCCTGGAAAGTGCAAAATCATATAGGATAATTCCCTCTTACCTAAACATTATTCCACCTACCATATATCTCTACGCAACCATTCTTTCTATCGTTAATGATATCGTTTTCCTCGGTTTCCACTTAGACAACGATCTTTATCTCAAGCTAGTTGTTTCCAATAAAGTCCGCTCCTCGTTCCTGCTACTCCGTGATATTCACCGCATTTGTAGGTTGATCGATTTTCGATCGTCTTTCCTTTTATCCGCCCTTTTATTTCCCGAATGGATTATTGCCAGCCTTTTCTCCAACTCTCCAACTATTCTCCAAATTATTGTAAACTCAACAGTTCACGTTCTCCTACGTCTCCGCTGTATTTGCCACATATTTCAACATATTTTCAATCTTTACTGACTTCCCATAATTAATCGTGTCCAGTTTCGTTTGATTATCCTGACCCACCCTGTACTGCATGGTAATTTCGCTTCATACTTACATATTTAATATCTCGATAAATATTGTCATGTTTCGTTGTCCTTAAGATTATCTCATTCCCTTCTATTCTACACTCCAAATTATTCGACAAATTACCGCATCTGTGTAAAAAAAGATTTATTTTAACGTGGTAAATGCGTGCCAGCGCACACTTACATGACCACAACAAAACAAAAATGTAAATCATGTGTCGAGGTGTGAACGAAGGTGTTTGAATGTGATTAAGAAGGAAGCGCGGCGGACGTCGAGATAGTTGATTTCAGGCGAGTGAAGCGGCGACGAGGAAGGATCGGAGACCGTAGTTGTTGGAGTAATTAGGAACGTGGAGTAAGAAGGTATGACAGGAACGAAGCGATAGCGAGGTGGGGCGAGTGTCGTCTAAGAAAGAAAGGTTAATGAACGATGGGGAGCCGACAGCGATGAGAAGAAAAGTTACGAGAAGGCGGAGTTTGATGCAGATGTGGATGGTGGGCAAGGAGAGTTGGGCAAGATATGTTGATATTTGGTCATAGCGACGGAGACGAAATAGCACTCGCACGGCGGAGTTGATTATTTGTTGTAGGATGATGGATTTTGGAGAATAGACGAAAAGGCTAAAGCAGTAATCGATTTTAGGGAAAAGAATCGATGAAACAAGAGACATACAAGAACGGAAGTCGATAAGGGGGCGGATATGGCGGAGAATTAAGTAGGACGAGCGGACTTTGTCACGGACGAAGGGTTTAAGGAAAATGTGATTATCGAAATGGAATCCTAAGAAAGTGAGATTGTGGACTATGGAGATGATTGATAAAGGCAAAATATACAGTGAGAGGAGATATGTTTGGTTTACGGGGGAGGATTCACATTATTTTGGACTTTTCGTGGTTTAGAACGAGATGGAGTTTGGAGAGACGTTTGTAGATAGAAGAAAGATCGTTGGAGGCAGAAATGGCGATATTGTATATGCGATGTGCGGGTGCATGAGCATAAATGAGAATGCCATAGCGTATTGTATGACGTTATAGGAGAAAGGTTTGATAAACGGAGGTAGATCGCCAAGCAGAAGAGAGAAAAGCAGGGGACCTAAGACTGAACTTTGTGAGACCCCACAAAAAATAGGGATGGGAGGAGAGGATGATGAATTAGAATAGATGCGAAAGGAACGGTCGGAAAGGTATGAGGCAAACCAATATACGGAGGAAGAAGAAAAGCCGTAATTATAACGAAGGCGAGACAGGAAGATGGAGTGGTCGACAATGTTGAATGCGGAGAAGAGATCTTGGGAGATTAGGACACTGTATAGAGCCTTGTTTCGAGAAATGAGTAAGTCGTTGTAAACTTTCATGCAGGCGATTTCTGTGGAGTGATTAAAAAGGAGAGTACAGATTGTATGAGGAGAGATAAGCGTTGATCTGTGTTAAGATGAGGCGTTCTAAGAGCTTAGAAAGAGTAGGGTGTAGTGAAATGGGGCGATAGCTAGAAGGAAGGGAGAGGTTTAGCGATTGTTTCTTTATGAAGGGACGAACGATTGCGGATTTCCAGTGTGAAGGGAAGATACGACTGCGGATGGACGAGTTAAACAAGATTGTGAGAAATGGGGATATCGATGAGCATATGGATTTAAGTATGTGGGTAGGCAGGGGATCGGCAGGTGAGGTTTTGTTGGGCAAGGACATGAGGACAGATGATACTTCTGTAGGTGATACAGGGAGAAGATGAAAGAGTTCCGGAAGGATGAGGCTAGGCGGGGCAGAGTGGGATAGGATGGAGACCGGGGTGTGAGAGAGCAACGTGGATACTTTGGTCTGGAGAAATGACGAATAATCATGGGGATTGATGTTGCACGGCAAAGAGGAGCGAGCAAGGATTGAGTTAAAAGTATGCCAGAGAGTCTTAGAGTTGAATGAAGTGATGATTTTTTGCTGCCAGAAGAAGTTGCATTTAATACGTAGTAGGTTGAGATAAGACCGGCGATGAGCAAGATAGGTATCACGGAAAACGGAGTGATCGAGTGGAAATCACGTTTTAGAGAGCGGTGATAGACTCGAAAAGCATGACAGAGTCGACGCTTTGAGAGTAGGCATTTGATGCTAAACCATGGGGCACGGTGAAAGCGACGGTGTGGGTGAGGCTTGAAGGGCAAGAGAAGATCGTGTATGGATGTGAGTTCAGAGTCGAAAAGAAAGGCGAGATCGTGTGAAGAGGAATATGTTATTGTGGGATAGGATTGATACGATTTGAGTATGGCAGAGCGGAGAAGTGAGAGTTCGAGATGTCTCGAAGAGCGACGTAGGATTGTAGGTGTGTTAGGAGGGTGTGGTTTTATGTGAGATCAAGGGTGACGAGAAAGTGATCGGATAGACCAGGATCGAAAATAGACAGTGACGTGTAGGCAGCAAAATGATCGGGGACACCGATGATGTCGAGTGCCCCACCATGGATATGTGTGGGGGCAGTTGATATGGGTTTGTAGTTATAGTTGAATAGAATGTTGATGAACTGGATGACTCGGTGGAAGAGGGGCGGTCGAGGCAGATGTTGAAGTCGCCAATAACGATTGAAGGGATTGAAGACAAAGAACAGTGGGACAGAATGTCAGCGAGTTCGGTAACAAATAAGGATGTAGGAGCTGATGAACCAGGACGATATACAATGGCGAGATCTACAGTGGTCGAGTTAGAAGAATGACAAGTGAGCAGTTCAAAAGAGCAAGGACTGAAAGGGGAAGTTATTTTGAGAATAGATGCGGGGTGACGGGCGAATGCCACAATATTGCCATGATTACAGTGTTTAGAAGGGCATGAGCTGAGGGGGCGAGCGGATTCGACTAGTAAGCGACCGGCAGAGAGCAAACGGCGGACGGAGAGATCGTCAGAATCGGAGTGCCAGGATTTGGTAAGGCAGAAGAGATCGATGGATTGCTTGGTGAATAGGTTGAGGATGAGATCGGATTTATTGAAAATAGATCTAGTGTTGAGGAGGCCGAGGCATAAACCGTGTGTGGTGGTGATATGGGCTAGCGGAGAAGACACATATGGGATATAGAGCGCCCTCGAATGTTTGGACTGGTGTGGACATCTTTTAAATTTCCGTCAATGTTTCGGATGGAGAGAGATGTTTCGCCGTTATCCTCGCGACGGCGTTTTTTGATGCGGGCAGATGAGAGTTGAGCGATTTCGGAAGGGGTACGACCGGGGAAAATGCGAGTGGCCGAAGAGGACATGACTTTGAATCGTTGGGAGAGGACAGAAGACGCGTGAGAGCAATGCTTGAAAACATTTTTTAGGAGAGAGGGCTGGTAAGGATTTGATTGAGATTTATTTAGGCGGATAAATGCGACATGAGAGATGTTGTTGAAAAAGGATGGTTTATCCGCAAGAACAAGAGACGATATGATGGATCTGAATGCGGAAACATCGTGGTCAAGACGTGCTTGTGGAGATAAAGAGGTGAAAGGAGTGATATTAGTGATGATGACGAAACGATCGCGAGAAGGAAAGCGTTTCCGTAAAGGAGGACGAGTAACGTGAGTTCGTCTGGTCACGATAGGAAAGCTGGGAGTTGAGGATATTAAGGGAGTAGGTTTAACAGCGGAAGACAAAGAGGATTTGGATAATATAGAGGGTGGTGTGCGATGTGATGAAAGGTTATGAGTTGAAGGATTGTGGATGTTGGTGGTGATTTTGATTGAGAGATGTAGGTTATTGAGAAACGAGACAGAAGGGAAGATACAGGAGGGGGTGTCGGGTAGTGAAGACATGGGATTAGAAGTGCATGTGATGACAGGATCAGTGGTTTGACAAAGGATATCAGAAACGACTGGGGTGGTTAGAGTGGATACGTCAAAAAGGAAGGAGCACATCTGTTCCTTTCTTACTGCTGCTTTTCGTGCTGGGAATTCGTTCCCTTCGTACATACACTCGACTTCCTTGTTCATACTATTTAACATTCGTCTGCAGAATTATTTTTTATCAATTTAATCATTTTCTTTATTCTTACTGGACTTGTTAGCGCGCCGCTGGCACGAATTTGCCACTTTATTGGAAAGGCGATAATATCAAGAGTGCCACCGAGAATATGAGTGGGAAAGTTTGTTAGTAAATGAAGACTAAAGTCAGACAGAAGATTGACAGGTTTCATGAAAGCGGAATCAAAAAGGCGATCTAGACGGATGTTGAAATATCCAAGGGAATTAAAGGTAAAAAATAAAATGAATAGTTTGATAGTAGATCAGCGAGTTCATTGAAAAATAGGCAAAACATTTGAGATGAACCCGAGCGAGGATAATACATATTGAATAGGGGAAGGAAATGAAGATTTGGAGAGAAACAATTATAATGTAGTACAAGGTAAGATGAAATCGATTTTTACAATAGACGCAGGGATATGAATGAATGCGAAGATTCCGAAATGATTAGATAAGGTAGTTGACTTTGTAAAGTAGATGAGGCATAAAAGATCAAATGATTGTTATGCAAATCAAGAAATATACAACTTTTATGTAGAATGAAATAGGTGTTAAGAAGAAGACAAATAGATTGTTGGCTACAATTGTCGCCTCTAGCCAACAGTTATCATTGCTGGCTAGATGCGATGCTGGCTACAAATCGAGCGAAGGGGTAACATGATGTCATCGGATTTTTAGATTAGGTAGGATTTTTAGACTAGGTGTACTACAGGAAAATTTCTATTTAACTGTTTGATGAAAAGAGATTACTAGCCATTGATTTAGCGTTAACGCTTTTTAAGACGAGTAGTGTAAAGTTGAGCGAATTCAGAGGGTAAAGGATCGGGGGAAATACGACAAGCATATGATGATTACAAGAGTTTAAACCGTTTAGATAGGATAATGGAGGCTAGGGTGCAGTTTCTAAGAGTAGTCTTTAAAATGGGGGACCATTTGAATCAGGAGTAGAAACGGATTTATTAAGATGATACACAAAAAGTGGAGAGATATCATTGAAGAAAGACGGATTATCGGTAGAATGAATAGTGACAAGGCTCGAGCGGAAAGCGGAAAATATCAAAACGGGTTTGGAGAGGAGAAATCAGAGGCTCAACATTAGTGATAATATACCTATCGCAAAAAGAAAATCGCTTACGTGGATATTGATGAGTAACGGGAGTAATCTGTAGAGGGTCAAATACTCGAAAATGAGTAGGAACAGACGTAGGAGAGCCATAAAAACTAATTGAAGATTGCAACGGGGTACAATGAGAGTTACAGAGGTTTTCATTATTATAGATCACTTTTCCCATTATTATAGATCACTTTTCTCATTATTATAGATCACTTTACCCATTATTATAGATCACTTTTCCCATTATTATAGATCACTTTTCCCATTATTATAGATCACCTTTCTCATTATTATAGATCACTTTTCCCATTATTATTTTGTCGCACAGATGTCTCATATATATTGATATTATGATCATGATTGATATTATTTTAATATAACATTCCTTACATTTAGCTTAACATACTAATACATATTATCAAAGTGTTTATTATTATCTTGCATCTAGGGGTCACATCTCGCGTATTTAAGCTTTTAGAGTGATAGATGAGGTGATGGAGGGATCAGGAGCAATATTGCATTATGATGGTGATCTTGGTTTTAGAAGACTACGACACATATTATTATAGTTTTAGATAACAAATATAATATATCCATAAACACAAATCTAAAATGCGCAAGATAGAACGCTCACTTTAATCACAGCTGATAGTATGTGTTATTTATTACTTTATTTGTTTTTTTATGTTTATTAAAATACAAAAAATGTTTATTTCAAATGAAATCAATTCTTGCAGCTGCCTTTTCAACCCAAATACGCATATGATTGTAATAACCCTCCAACCTGAATTCTCCTTCTATAAGCACACTATTAACCGTACCGATAAGCTCTTCACTATTAGAAGAAGTATTTTGTTGTTTGACTCTTGACTTGAACGACGAGAAAAATTCCTCTATCGGATTCAATTGAGGAGAATAGGGAGGTAGAAGCTTATGAATATAATTACGACGAGCAAGAGATGCTTTCACGGTAGCTGTTTTATGTATGGAGGCATTGTCCATAACGATATATTTTCGTTCATTTTGGTTTAGCTGTGGCAGTTGCGTATCAATGAAGTCTACCATATCAACGGACTTAAAACTTCCCACCTTGACTTTAAATGCGAGTATTCCTTGATTAGTAATTGCACACAGTACAGATATATTCGTTCCCTTACCATTAGGTACATTGATGTAACATTTCGTGTTTTTTGGGGAGTATCCATAATTCTGATAGGTGTGTAAATTAAAACCCGTTTCATCTAAAAAATAAGCTGATTGTCATCAATATTAGATAAAGAGGCTGCATACTGAGCTCTTACGTTTTTGTTTTCATTACTATTTCTATTAATAGGAATTAAAGTCAAGGACTTTCTTGAATAATCCATGTCCTTGATTATGCGTGATACTTTAGATGTTGAATAACAACCGACGGGGTTATGTATCAAAAGTTTCTCACTCATTGCTTTTAGTGTCGTACAAGGGTTTAGAGCAAGTTCTGATGCTATAATATTTTTCTCATGACTATGGTCTTTTCTAGTATCTGATTTTTTTTGACCAGCAGTTTTAAATGTTGATAAATCAACGTAATCCCCTGCAAGATACCTTTTATATATCCTTCTTATAGTAACTATCGAAAGATTGAGCACAGGGGCCATGTCTTTTATTTTGTAATTATTGCCTAGAAGACCCAAAAAGCATTCTATTGTATTCTTTGTAATAGATTGTTTTATCTTTCTTTCCAATAGATCGCCCTCGTTGGGTATTGAGTTTTCATTATCTTCTTTTTCTAATTCATCACTTTCTTGATCAAAAAGGAATTCCATATGGGGTAATTTTTTTAAACTATAAAAATAATAATGAGAAAAGTGATCTATAATAATGGGAAAAGTGATCTATAATAATGAGAAAAGTGATCTATAATAATGGGAAAAATGATCTATAATAATGGGAAAAGTGATCTATAATAATGGGAAAAGTGATCTATAATAATGGGAAAAGTGATCTATAATAATGGGAAAAGTGATCTATAATAATGAAAACCTCTGTATACCATGTATAAATTAATCCGAAACCACAAAATAGACCATTGTTAGTAGACTTTTATTATTAGGTAGCCAAACATTTTCACGAAATCGTAATAAACTTAATCATAACGCTCAAAATGAAAAAAGACATTTTTTATGAAATTAAAATACCTCGATATAAATTCTTGAAATTCAAATATGTGTAGGACGTGCACTGAAAAAAATATTTTTTATATAATTTTATTGTTTTCACACTCTCAGCTCAATATTTATAGATATCGATTGCATAAAAGTACATTATTTTTATAATTCATTAAGTACAGTATTTTTATCTGGAGCGCAAAGTGCACTAAAGTGTTTGCGACCAATCGAACTTATATTTTTTTTACAAACTTTTGTCTTATTTGATCGAATCTAAACGGAACATAACGACAATTCATGATGACATAACGCTTAAAATTGATTATGGCCTATTTGAAGGAACTATTTAAAATGTAATTTGTCAAAAATATAAAAAATATTGTCTCACTATGTGTGGTTTCCAATTAATTTATGACTGTCGATGCTTAAGGTAGTTTTGCGAAAACTACATAGATGCACATTTAGCGGTTAGTGTCACATGACATATCACTTAGTTGTACGAAAAATACAAAATACGAAAATTATTTATAAAAAGTGTAAGTTAAGAACAAGAAAACTTTAAAATTACGATTAAAATTCATCATTAAAAGAGGAATTCTTCACTTGTTAAGGGGTAATTTAATATTACTCACTAAAGGATAAAGCAACGATTATTAAAGTGTAATCATTTAAGGCGACAATTATATCAGTAAAAAAATATAAAAGTTTAAATAAAGTTGTCAGAACAATTTAACAGATCTCCAGGAACTGTCCAAAAATATGTCGATTACTTTTCTCTAAAATCGATTACTGCCTCAGTCTTTTCGCCAATTATCCAAAATCCATCATCCTACCCCTACAACGTATCATCAACTCCACCGTTCGAGTGATCCTACGTCTCCGTCGCTTTGACCACACATCCACATATCTTGCCCAACTCTCCTGTTCGACAATCCACATTCGCATCCAAATCCGCCTTATCATTTTTCATCTCATCGCTGTGGGCTCCCCATCTTTCATCAATCTATATTTCTTAGACTACACTCGGCCCACTTTTCTATCACTGCGTTCCTGAATTCCCTCTTACTCTATGTTCCCAATTACTCTAACAATTACGGTCTCCGATACTTCCTCGTCGCCTCCCCAATCGCCTGGAATCAGCTCCCACTCGACTTCCGTAGCGCTCCCTCCTTTATTACATTTAAATGCCGCCTCCGTACCCACCTCCTCAAAGCATGATTTAGATTTTTGGTTTGTTGTGGTCATGTAAGCGTGCGCTGGCACGCACTTGCCACGTCAAATAAATCTTTTTTTATTAAATTTTTCAAGTTTTATTAAATGGATTTGATTACTCCTTCGATTCAAACTTTTATCGTGGTAACGCCATTTTCAGTCATCCCTATTAATTTCTCTCTTCTCACCCGTTTCGTACCATCTATTCAGAACCCATCTTCATCATGCACACATTGATTTGTTTGCTAACGTTCTACTTTTTACAGCCCTAAAAATAATTTTTGCATTTTATCTCACTATCGCTCTTACCTCAACTTCACTTAACTTGATAACGTTAATCACAATAATCTCACCAAATGAAGTGCGCCTATAAAAGGCTACTCGAGCATCTAAACTTTAACAGCATTCTTACTGATTCCCAACACGGATTTAGACAAGACCGTTCATGTATATCTAACTTGCTTACCGTGCGAAAGAGTTGGATGGAAGTACTAAGCTCAGTACTTTGTCTCGACGTAGTATTTATAGATTTTTCAAAAGCCTTTGATCTTGTTCCACATAAAGGTCTTGTGTAACTCTTATTTCACTACGGCGTCCCTCGTGTAATCTGTTCTAGGATTAAAAAGTTTCTTTCATTGCGTACGTTTAAGGTAAGAGTTGGTGAGTCTTTATCTGCAGAAAGAGGTATGTTGGCAGGTGTCCCTAGTGGTTCTACTCTAGGTCCCCTATTATTCATCACGTTCCTTAACGATTTACTCTTACGTTTTGAGAACACTAACTTGAATTCGCTGATGATCTTAAAATTTGTACTATGAGATATTGATGACTGTAAATCTTTACAGGCAGACTGATCGAGTTTATGATTGATGCCGCTCTTTTGGATTACATCTTAACGTTGATAAGTGTATACTTATGAGGATGGGTAAAAAATCCAATAATTTTACATATCATATAGGTGACGTTCGTCTCACTGAAGTATGACATCATAGGGATTTGGGAATTTTCTTCCGGGCATTATCAAAAACTAAACGTAATAGTGAAAGAGCAATAAAAAGCGCTACTCGTGCACTATATTGTAAAGAACTCCTTCCTTAAGATTACCACTAATGTTTTATCGATATGGCAGCCACGAGAGAATCGACAAAACGATAAATTAATACCGGCAGATGACACGAGTATGTCAAAACATACATAGAGCTAGAAAGTTTCTAGCAAACTATGTATTTATTACATGCTTCATCAATAGGATCATTAGCCAAGAGCACTGGCTAATGCCAGTGCATTCTCTCTATTTATATTTTAACTTTATTATATTTTACGAGAAAATGAGAGATTTCCGTGGAAAATTTTGTAAAATAATAAATACTTAGTTTGCTAGAATTTTTCTAGCTCTATGTGCGTTTTGACATACTCATGCCGTCTGGCGATTCTCCTCTGCATCCAGTTTTAGTAGGTACCTGTCACTGATGAGTCAAAATAATGACGAAACGGTATTAGTTAGTGCTTTGTCGATTCGTTCGTAACTACCACATCGATATAATAAAATTTCCCACGGAAATCTCATTTTCTCGTAAAATATAATAAAGTTGGCAGATAAATAGCGAGAATGCGTTGGCATTAGCCCGTGCTCTTAGCTAATGATCCTTTTGGTGAAGCATGTAATAAATATCTAGTTTAATAGAAATTTTCTAGCTCTATATGTGTTTTGACATACTCGTGCCGTCTGCCGGTCTTCCTCTGCATTCAGTAGTTGGCGGTACCTTCCACTGATGAGTAAAAATAATGACGAAACGCTATTAGTTATTGTTTTGTCGCTTCTTTCATGGCTGCCACATTGAGATAACAAAATTTCACACGGAAATCTCTCATTTTCTCGTAAAATACCACTAATGTATTTATAAATGTGTTCAACACGTTGGTTCGTCCGAATTTAGAGTATGCAATTCAGGCTTCTTTTCCGTTCACCAAACAAGAAAGGACAGATATAGAGTAAGTCCTAAGGCGAGGCTCTCCTTTATGCGAGATTAGATTACATCTCAATTAGATTTGCTAAGAATTCAACCGATATCATTACGATTTTTGTTTCTTGACTTGATTGGAATGTATACGCTTGTATACCGGTTGGACGGTTATCCGAGTGGTTCGATCACATTACATTAGTCGATTTTGAGAGGTCACAGCAAAATTGTCTATAAAACAAGGCATGATAGGCATCCAAAATGCTGGAGACTACCGCACAGGGTACTTAATATGTGGAATTATCTGCCTGAGGAAATTGCTTTGCCCGATGTATGCATTTGTTCAAATAAAATTGAAGACATGGATAATTAAGAAGACGATAAACGATTCATGGACATATTTGCAGTTATTTGTTCTTTTTTTCCTTGTTGACTTCTTTTTCTTCGTTTCTTATTTTTTAGTTTCATTTTTTTCGAACTGTGATCAGGCAAAATAGCCTTATGGCTAAGCCTTGCAAGAATAATTCTTTAATTTAAATTTATTTATTTTAACACAATACAAGATTCGCGCAAATGGGTCATTTAGTCAGTCATATTTCTGTTCTGTACAAATAAAATTGCTTCACTTCGTAAAATCTCCCAACGCAGGTCCAGTTGCATCTTGTCCATAGTAGCTTCTTGGTTTATTAAGTAGTGAGGACTTCCTTATGCACCAGGAATTACACCGGATGAGTGCGCATCCAATATATAATAATATATAATAATATTTAATAAATATATATTATTATGGTAATGAAGAGTGTTATTAAGCCCACTATACCTCACGGTTTGGAGCAAAACAGAAAAAGACCAAAAAAGGAAAATATATCAATTTCAATAATTTTGTGTGTTATTCAATCGTAAGCGCCACATTTCATCTGACCATAATGTTTGACAACCAATTCTTTACTTATGCAGTGTTGTGAAGCATCGATGATGGGCAAAGCATATAGCTAACCTAACCTATCTACACAACTCAAGGGAACGTTTACGAGATATAGACAAACAAATATGTGAAGTAAGAATTCGCAGCTACGATCACAGTACCAACAAACACAGTTCGTTCTTTTAAGATGACAGGATAACTTAATTTTGCAGATCTTATCATGGTATCTATTAACAGACGCCCGTTAAATTAATGGTCGTTTAAAAGCTCTTGCATTCATCCATTTATATTGTGTATACGCCGGCATTATAAAATATTCAGGGTCTACCGGTGATAGTTTTTTCCTGAAAACTGTTGTTATTTCTTAAAAATTCTACAGGAAGTCTAACAGAATTTTTTAGCTGCATACCGCATAAGTTTATTCTCGATAAGGTTGCGACTACTGTGGATGACGTCTTTACAGAAATGCCAAGGATGCGCCTCAAGAATCTAATTTACAACGATCAATCTGATCATAGTTCATAGCCAATAAGTCCGGCCAGAATGATGGCCGGACTTAAAACGAAGGCCTCCTTGAATGACGAAGGCATCCTTAAATGGTAACGCATTTAAGTTATTAGCATACGAGGTTGCTAAAGCAATCTTGGGCGCTTTTAACTCTAAATGTTTCTTAAAAGACCATAGCAAAGTCATCAAAATACCCAAATATTTATAACTATTGAAGAACTCCGAGGGAATATCATCATAAATCAAATAGTCTTTACGAGTAAGACGTCCACCCTTCCTAAACTTCATTACTTACGATTTGGATATATTTACCTCTAGCTGATTGCAAGTACAATAGTCTCTCAAGCGATTAAGTGCACTTTGTGCCGAGCTTACATTAGGCGCCATTATGACAAGATCATTTGCGTACAATACACAGCTTACATAAGGTAATTGCTTGCAAATAAATGAAGGCAGATTCATAAGAAAAAATAAAAGAGTAGATGACTTAATGGGTCACTTTGCAATACTCCTTTGTCTATTGTAAAATCATTCGATGAACGTAGTCCATCAAATATTCTCATACAGCATGGTTTAAGTAACTCATGGATTAATGTTAGGATGTTACCCGCAATGCATACTTTAAAGGCCAGTTTTTCAAGCAATATTGTTCGATTGACTGAATCAAATGCCTTTTGAAAATCTATGAATATAGCGTACAGTGAACGACTTAAATTGAAACATTTCTTTACCCTCGAGTGCACTTCACCTAAGGCATCTATGGTTGATCTATTAGGACGAAATCCATATTGTTCTTGTGGGATAATTCCACTGCGAAATGTGATTAAACGTGCAGCCACTAATTTATACGAGTGATTAAGTGGTGTGATCCCTCTATATGAGTTCATATCGCTTAAAGATCTCGAACCTTTGTATAACCTCTTAATTATACAGTCGTTTCACGATATAGGTAGCTTCGACCCCATTAGTAGTTTGTTGAAAATCAATATCCAGTAATTGGCTAATAATAGAAAAGATGTGCGTACATGTTCTATACATAGGCCGTCTGGCCCTGTCGCTTTTTTGTTTTTCATATTGCTTAATGATTTTAGTATTTCTGATGAGTCGAAGGGATGATTGATAGGATCAAATTATCAAAAACATGCTCGATATAGTGTAACCCTACCTTCGTCACCGACCCTGACGCCTGGCAAAGCACTTCGGAAAGATCTCCTGCTATTACCAATTTATATGATCGATCCTATCAATATTGATCCTACTTTTACAGACAATTCGGCACGGTTGCATGGGTTTAGAGAAAACCTTTAAAGGTATCTCTTCTCCAAACACACACGATACTGGCTTATGCTTGTGTATAAGTAACCAGACAAACGATAGTTCAAGCTGCATTTTTACAACCGGAATGCTCGAGAATACCATATCCACGCAACTTCTTTCATTCCAAGATTCGTACGATCATTTATCTTCAGGTATATGTAGTTCAAAGTTTTGCGATTCGAGATATTCCTTTAATAAAGACATCTTATCTTAAATAGTCGCACCATATCTAGCATTAAAATCTTCTGATATTATAGTAGGCTTTAAGCTGTGGGTGAGCGGCAATAGTTTTGGCATATTATCATTAATAATGTCCGCCACTTTAAGTGTGGGAATAAAATATGAAGCAATGTTTAGTATTTAAGGATAATCGACTGCTCTAGAATAATCAAACTCTCGGATGACACACTTATCAAGGGAAGGTTGATCGCAACTATAATTCCCCCAAAAGGCCGTCCTCTAGGCTTAATTACCGCTGGAGTTTCGAAAGTGTAAAATCCATCGATCGATATTTTGTCAGTTAGTAATGTTTTTACCAGAATAAGTATATCGCAATTATTAAACCATTTGCTATTCCCTCATTTAGCAAAGTCCTAAGGCCCTCAACATTATAATGTTTGTACTAGTTTGAACTTTTTTGGCTGCTTAATAAACTATTTACATTCCAGATTATTCCTGTCAGTTCCGCTCGCTACGCTCGCTGATTGAGCTTAATCTATCGATAAAAGATCATGCCTAAAAAAGCGCGATCTCAGATCCCTGTTCCTGATCAAGAGTCTTCCACATCGGAATGCAATGATGGTTATACCAGCTTTGAAGTTGGATGCGATTCCAAAGATTGTGATGTATGGACACTTGTTCGTGTTAAAATATCCGACCACTCGGTGTATAAACGTAAACAGTTCACATGCGGTTTTTGTACAGCAGCACGACTACTACAGTTATCCTGCTCTTCTACTCCTGTATCACACACGACCACTCAGACCAATGCTGTTTTAGATGTTTCCCTCGCATCAACACCTGACTTCGCATCTTATAATCCCATTATGGAACCTACTCTTTCAAACACTCCTCGTTCAACTACGTACCAAACTTCCATTAATCTTTCTCATTCTAACAATGCTAACGGTAAAGCTTTTCATCTCGTACCTCCTCTTTCCTATTCCTCCCCCAATCTAAATAAATCTCAAACTTCTTTATTCTCCTCACGTACTCCTTACTCGACCTCCCCTGTATCACCTCTCAATAATTTACACCCTTCCATCAAAATCATTTCTAGTAACATTTCTGATCAACTGATTCAACACTCCATTCCTGTCACTCATGCCCCAACCTATTTTAATTCTCCTTAATCTACCTCCACGTAACACTTCCAAATAATTTACATACTTCATTTAAAATCATATCGAGTCACATCTCTGATCAACCGATTCAACACCCCGCTCCTGTCACACTTGCTCCAACCAATATTAATTCTTTATCAAGCACCCCTGTCATTTCCACTTCTATCTGCTCATCTACCTCGACTCCTACCAGCTCTGTCCGTCCACCACATCCACGAAATCGTTTTCCTTCGCGCGATCGCTGTATAATCATATCAAACTTAAAGCTTTCCGAATCTGCTTCTCCACAATCTCGCCTCGATGATGATGTATCTGCTTTCAGGTCTATCCTAGCAACCATTCTTCCTGATGATAACCCATCACTCTTCAATAATATTGCTCCTGTATCCTTTATTCGTTTAAACAAATCCACTAAATCTAATCATCTCAGTCCTCCACTCTTAAAAATCGTTTTCCGACATAGTTCACATGCCTCTTCGGTACTCTCCCAACGTTTTAAACTTCTTACCACTTCATCTACTTGCCGTATCTTTCCTGACCGCTCCCCTTCTGATATTGCCCAGCTCAATTTAGCTCGCATTGTTTTACATCGACGTGAAACAAACGGCGAGTCATCCTTATCTATACGTAAAATCAACGGAAATTTTCACGTTCTTCACACAAGGCCAAAAATTCGATGGCGTCCCATCTCTCCCCCTTGTCTTCTTCGCTAGTCGATCTCGCTCCTAAGCATACTTTCCGTCTTAGTCTATTCAATACTCGCTCCATTCTTCATAAAGCTGATATGCTTCTCGATATCTTCGATCAATTATCTATCGATATTCTCTGCATTACCGAATCCTGGTACTCTGACTCCGACGATCTTGCTATTCATCGTCTATGTCGCTCTGGTTGTTCTCTAGTTGAATCAGCTCGTCAAATTACATCTCATACATCTACTGCGTCTAACCATGGCGGTATTATTGCCATTGCTCGTCACCCAATGTCTTTACTTAAAATCAACGTTAACATCCGTTACACTTCGTTCGCATTACTCATATGCAGATTATCAACGCCTTTCCCTCTGGAACTTGTGATTGTATACCGTCCAGGTTCAGTTGCCCCATCACGTATCTTCTTTAACGACCTTGCAGATCTAATGTCTCACTGTTCATTGTCTTATACTCCTTCTTTTGTTCTCAGTGACTTTAACATTCGTCTTGATCGCCCGTCTGACTCTGACTCTATCACTTTAACTAATCTTTTTTCTGATTTTAACTATAAATTACTTTCAACAAGCCCAACTCATATTCTCGGCGGTGCTCTCGACATCATTGCTGTTCCTAACTGCTTCAATGACTATACCTCCTTGTCAATTACTGATCCTGGTTTGTCCGATCATTTCCTTGTCACTCATACTCTTACTCGTCCCCGTCCTCCTTCTCCGCCTCCACCAATATCCACACCAAGTCGACCTTGGAAACTTCTCGATATTCCTATTCTCTGCACAGCCTTACTCAATTCTTCACTATTTTCACTTCCTCTTAACTATCTCTCTCCCAATGATCTCTGCATTATGTTTGATTCTGAAGTTATGTCTATCATCAATAAACTTCTGCCTAGTCGACTCCGACGCTCTCAGCGCTTGCGCCATGCTCCCTGGTTCGATTCTGACTGTAGTCTTTCTAAGCGTCGACTCCGTCACTCTTTTCGTGTGTATATTTTGGTGTGTATACTTGTCGTGTGTATATATTTCGTGTGTATCCCAACTCACTCCCTCCAAATCTCCGTGATTCCTACTTTTCTCTACGCCGTTCACATCTTATTCTTATACGTACTAAACGTACTATCTTTTGGCGAAATCAACTCGAGTCATCTTCCAACTCTAAATCTCATTGGAAAATCTTAAACTCAATTCTTTCACGATCATCTACTTCTTGTAATATAAATCCTGATGAATTTTCTTCTTATCTGCAAACTAAGTTATCTAATTTACTTTTCATACTACCCATAGCCCCCTTGTACCCACTCTTATCTTTAAATACTTCCCTCCCAGAACTGTTCCACTTTCTTTCTGTTTCGTCTGATGAAGTTTCTTCGGTTCTGCTGTCATTACCTAATAAAACCTCTCCTTCTGACCTAATTCCCACTCACTTGCTTAAACATATCTGCTCCTCTATCTCACCCTTCCTAACCACATTGTTCAACTCGTCAATCCGTAGCCGTACATTTCCTTCCGTCTGGAAATGCGCCAGTGTTCGTCCTCTCATCAAAAGCAATCTATCGACTCCTCACTACCATCTTCGTACCGTCCTATTTCACTTCTCCCAACCCTCTCTAAACTCCTTGAGCGTCTCGTTCTCAAGCAAGTTAATACATATCTCTTTTCCTCTAACTTGTTTCCTCCCTTCCAAGCCGCTTTTCGCTCTAATCACTCTACTGAAATTGCCTGTCTTAAAGTTTATAATGACTTACTCATCTCGCGCGATCATAAATTATGTAGTGTCATAGTTTCTCTTGATCTATCGTCTGCTTTTGACATCGTCGATCACTCGATTCTTCTCCATCGCCTTCGTCATGATTATGGCTTCTCTTTACCCACTGTATCATGGTTTTCTTCATATCTATCAAAGTATATTTCGCGTATATTCTAACTCTTCTCTCTCCCATCCTTCGTCCATTCCGTCCGGTGTTCCACAAGGCTCCGTATTAGGCCCTATACTTTGCTCTCTTCTTCTTGGTGATTTGTCTTCGATTTCTCATAAATTTAACTTCCATGTTATGCAATATGCTGATGACATTCTCATCTATGTTCATGCACCTGTTTATCGTATTCACGATCTTAGTGTTTCCGCTTCGGACTGTCTTGTCTCAATTTCCAATCATCTTTCTTCCCTTCGCCTTTCTCTGAATCCTGATAAATCCAAAATTATGTGGATCCTACCTCGACACCTCGGCTTCGAACCTCCCTCCGTATCATTAAATTCTACAATTCTTCCTATCGTTGATAATCTCGTTTTCCTAGGCTTCCATTTTGACAACCGACTTTCATTTAAACCTTTCGTTAGAGATAAAGTACGCTCATCTACCTTGATACTCCGCAACCTCCGTCAAGTTCGTAGATTGATCGATTTCCCTTCTTGTATGACTCTCATATCATCTCTCTTTTTTTCTAGACTCGATTATTGTCTTAGTCTATTTTCCAACTCACCTAAATCCACTCTTCTTCCCCTACAACGCATCGTCAACGCAGCTGTCCGAATTCTCCTCCGTCTTCGTCGCTTTGATCATACATCCTACCATCTTGCTTCTCTCGATTTGCCTACAATTTATTGTCGTGTTCAAATTCGTCTTCTTATCGTTGCTTTCCGCCTTGTAACTTTTCATACTCCTTCATTTCTCAACCTTCCTTTTCTTGATAATTCTCGTCCTGTTTACTGTTCCTTGCGTTCCTGTATTTCCCTTCTTTTACATGTCCCAAACTACACTTCCTCCTTTGGACTCCGCTCCTTGTTGGTGGCTGCTCCTCTATCGTGGAATCATCTGCCCATTCATATACGCCAATCAACTTCCCTGCAGTGCTTCAAACGACAAATCCGATCCCATTTTAACAATTTATCTGCTTGACTTTCTCATTTTTGTTTGTGGACTTGTAAGCGTACAGCTTGTACGCATTTGCCACATTAAATAAATTTGTATTATTATATAAAGAAGCAAGCGTAGTGCTACCTTCCTATCTAATGTCAGTACCTGTGGATATGAGGCTATATCTAGTCATAAATTTGGATGTTGAGATTTCTTCTCCAAATTCAGCCTACCTATAGAAGAAGAGTTCATTTTACTAATAGGTATATTCGACGGTTGCACTGGACAACTCTCTCTCGCTGTTCGACAGACTATGTGGTTATTTCGAATGACATACGACACACCTGGGTTTGCTAGACGCTTTTCTTTCAATCGCTTTCGAAGTACTTTTTCCGCTTCTCGTTCAGGTAAGGATAAATATGGACTTACATAAACAGTGTTAAACTTTTCAATATTCTTAAGAAGATGACGTCTAGCACACTCTTTCTACAGTATGCTTATTAACAGTGACCATTAGCCATGCTGGTATATCAGAACGTTTATGTAGGAGACGACGAGTTTTGATCCTTGTGGTTGAAGACATTTTAACACCGATTTGAGAGCACATGCACTTTATTACACTTTCGTCGTCGAGGCAGTTGTCAAGCCCTTTTACAATAAAATTAGAGGCCCATTGAGCTTGTTCTGAGCACACTTGCATGATATCAAGATGTGAAGACGAAGATGGTTTAACATTTGAAGTAGCTAAAACAGTACAAGCAACTTTTTTTCGTATGATGTTTGCGAAACTTGGTTTAGCATTGTGCAAAACACTTCTTACTCTACATTGCGCATCTTCAATTATGACCTCGTGATTTATACACTTGTTTTCTATATGCTGAATCCTACCTTGTAACCTGAGTAGCGTATCGTTTGCGGAATTAACAGCTAGTTCTATCTTAGCAATACGTTCCGCAGCACAAATTCTGCATGAAACCTCACGATAGAAAAACTCTCTCGATATACGTTGAGGTACCTTTAAAATAGTGTATACTAAGCATCTCTAGTTTGTGCATTTTAATTCAAGCGACACGTAACCTATTTCCTGTTTCGAAATTGATGTAGGATTCTGAGAATAATTTGTGACTAAAGGAAAACATGATTCGCTATTGGGCAAATTTCGATTAGAGCATATATCTCCTGGTAAACAATCTAGCCAGACTTCCTGCTTTAACACATCGACAAGCTTTGCCAACCGCATTCTGCACATTACAAGGACAACAATGTATAACTGACATTGAGCTCATTAAGCGTTGTTTGCAGTCGTAATAGTTTTTGTTTGTTTGTTCGGAGCAAGAGGCAGCCCACTTTGAGCGTATCTGCGGGCCAAGCGATCCTATAAAATAATTTGTTTATTGTAAGGATTTGTATCTAGTAATGAACGTTTCTTATAATGATTGATTTGTAATTGTAATCAGTTGTTGACGAAATCTTATGTATAATAGTATAATCGATTGCTTGGGTCGATCGATCGTTGCTTGAGTCGTTCGATCGTTGCTTGAGTCGTTCGATCAATTACTTGAGTCGTTCGATCGATTGCTTGAGTCGTTCGATCGTTGTTTATATTGTATTTTATTATTGTAAGCAGTTAGTTATAATCAAGAATTTTTAAACTAGTTTTAAATTTTAAACGTCTTAAAATTTTAACTAGTCTTACATTTTAATTGTAAGAATTATAATAATCAAGACAACATTTAAAGTCTGAATATATAGTAATATATAAGTAATATATAAGTAATCACGTCTAAATAAAACTTTTTAACTTGTTGAAAACTTGTGTTTAACTTGTTCTTAACATCTAAAACTTTTTAACGTCTAAATATATCGTAATATATAAGTAATATAGTAATAATATATAAATATATAACAATATATAATATATAATAATTTATGACAATATATAATAATAACTAACTTTTCTCCAGACTAAAGTATGCACGTTGCTCTCTCACACCTCGGTCTCCATCCTATCTCAATCTGCCCAGTCTAGCCTCATCCTTCCGGAACTCTTTCATCTTCTCCCTGTCTCACCTACAGAAGTATCATCTGTCATCATGTCCTTGCCCAACAAAACCTCACCTGCCGATCCCCTGCCTACTCACATATTAAAATATATATGCTCATCGATATCCCCATTTCTCACAACCTTGTTTAACTCGTCCATCCGCAGTCGTATCTTCCCTTCACACTGGAAATCCGCAATCGTTCGTCCCCTCCTTAAGAAACAATCGCTCGACCCCTCCCTTCCTTCTAGCTATCGCCCTATTTCACTACTCCCTACTCTTTCTAAGCTCTTAGAACGCCTCATCTTAATACAGATCAACGCTTATCTCTCCTCATCGAATCTGTATCCTCCTTTCTAATCCGCTTTCCGCTCTAATCAGTCCACAGAAATCGCATGCATAAAGTGTACAACGACTTACTCATTTTTCGAGACAAGGCTCTATATAGTGTTCTCATCTCCCTCGACCTCTCCTCCGCATTCGACATTGTCGACACTCCGTCCTCCTTTCTCGCCTTCGTTATGATTACGGCTTTTCATCCTCCTCCGTAGCATGGTTTGCCTCATATCTATCCGACCGTTCCTTTCGCGTCTGTTCTAATTCATCATCCTCCCCTCTCATCCCTATTTTTTGCGGGGTCCCACAAGGTTCAGTCCTAGGTCCCCTGCTTTTCTCTCTTCTGCTTGGCGATCTACCTCCGTTTATCAAACCTTTCTCCTTCAACGTAATGCAATACGCCGATGACATCATCATCTATGATCATGCACCCGCACATCGCATATACGATATTAACATTTCTGCCTCCAACTGTCTTTCTTCTATCTACAAACGTCTCTCCAATCTCCATCTCGTTCTAAACTTCGTAAAGTCCAAAATAATGTGGATCCTCCCCCGTAAACCAAACATATCTCTCCCACTGTATATTTTGCCTCATCGATTATCCTCATAGTCCACAATTTCACTTTCTTAGGCTTCCATTTCCATGATCACCTTTCCCTCAAACCCTTCGTCCGTGACAAGGTCCGCTCATCTAACTTAATTCTCCGTGACATCCGCCGTATCCGCCCCCTTATCGACTTCTGTTCTTGTATGTCTCTTCTTTTATCGCTTCCTTTTCCTAAAATCGATTACTGCCTTAGCCTTTTCGCCAATTCTCCAAAATTCATCATCCTACCCCTACAACGAATAATCAACACCGCCGTTCGAGTGCTCTTTCGTCTCCGTCGCTTCGACCACACATCCACATATTTTGCCCAACTCTCCTGGTCCACCATCCACATCCGCATCAAACTCCGCCTTCGTCTCGTCACTTTTCGTCTCATCGCTGTCGGCTCCCCATCGTTCATCAACCTTCCTTTCTTAGACGACACTCGTCCCACCTATCTATCACTGCGTTGCGGTCATTCCCTCTTACTCTACGTTCCTAATTACTCCAACAACTACGGTCTCCGATCCTTCCTCGTCGCCGCCTCACTCGCCTGGAATCAACTCCCTCTCGACGTCCGCCGCCCCCTCCTTTATCACATTCAAACACCTCCTCCGTTCACACCTTCTCGACACATGAATTACATTTTTGTTTTGTTGTGGTTATATAAGCGTGCGCTGGCACGCACTTGCCACGTTAAATAAATCTTTTTAACTAACAATCTATTGTCGTGAATTAAGCATTCTGACGAACAAAACGTCCTGATCTAAATTTCGGTTATCGTGAAATCTACTAATTTGATTATTATCTATTAATAATTAACAATCTATTGTCTTATAAATATAAATTCTTTCTTATTTCAATTTCTTCCTTATTTCAATTTCGATCATCGAGAAATCTCTTAATTTTATTATTATCTAACATTTTTATTTAATAAAATTAATAAAATTAATAAATTTAATTTTTATTATTATTTAAATTTTTCAAGTTTTATTAAATGGATTTGATTACTCCTTCGATTCAAACTTTTATCGTGATAACGCCATTTTCAGTCATCCCTATAAATTTCTCTCTTCTCACCCGTTTCGTACCATCTATTCAGAACCCATCTTCATCATACACACATTGATTTGTTTGCTGACGTTCTACTTTTTACAGCCCTAAAAATAATTTTTGCATTTTATCTCACTATCGCTCTTACCTCAACTTCACTTAACTTGATAACGTTAATCACAATAATCTCACCAAATAAAGTGCGCCTATTTGATTGCTTCTATTTTCTCCTCATTACCCAATTCAACGATGTGCTGTAACGTAATCTTTTTACCCTATCCCTTACTCCTTGATATCAGCGACCTGTCATCATTTCTACAATCGACATATTCAACAACAATTCTCGACAAGAAAAACAAACAATTACAATATATTTTCCTGTCAAGCACTGGTCCGAGTGTCGGGTCGTGGAGGCAGTGCACGAATCAAACTACTCCATACATCGCGATCCTGGTCGACAGACGAGAGTTCTCTTTGAGATAGACCAAGGCGGTCTTCGGCTAGTTTCGAGATTTGATCTCTCGACCTGTACCGTGGTCTACCTCGAGGTCTCTTTCCAGAGAGTCCAGCATGGAAAACACTCCAAGGAAGGCGATCTCTAGACATCCTCGGAACGTATCCTAGCCACCTCAGCTGACTTTCTTCGATGTAGAAAAGCAACGACTTTACTCCGAGTCTACCCGATGACCGAATTTTTAACCTTATCTCTAAGCTTAGACCGGCCACACTGCGAAGAAATCTAATTTCGGTCGCCTGTATCTGAGATATTATCCTTTTGGTCATAACCCAAAGCTCATGATCATAGGTTAAGATAGGAACGAAGAATGCGTGATGAACCGAAAGCTTCGCCCAAAGACTCAACTCCCGCTTTACCACGACAGACCTGTACAAATAACGCATTGTGAGGTTAGCTGTACAAATCCGCTTTACAATCTCCTTGATGTTCCTGCCGTCCATCGAGATCAATACCCCAAGATACTTGAAATCCTCCTCATCAGGAAGACCCATTTCTCTAATCCAGATCGACATTGGCAACTTAATCCGAGACGAGCACATAGAGACAGTCTTGGAGGTACTAACCGACATCACTGCCGCTTGGCATTCCATCGTGAATCGATCTAGTAGGCATTGTAAGTCCATAGGACAATAAGCCAACAAAACAATGTCATCTGCAAAAAGCAGAGATACTATCCTGATGGAACCGAACTAAAGACCGACATCCTCAGAGCAGCCCGTCTCGAAATTTTGTCCATGTAAACAAGAAACAAAAGTAGAGACAAAGGACAACCCTGATATAGCCCAACGCCTACTGTAAATGATTCAGACTTGCTACCTAGAGCACGAACACAACTCATACATTGTTCATACAAAGAATCTAGATCTACTCGAAGATAGTGTGGTACTCCATACTCCCTTAGTATTTCCCACAACCTCTCTCGCGGAACTCGGTCGAATGCCTTCTCAAAATCTACAAAACACATGTAAACCAGTTGAGCGAACTCTCAAGACCGTTTAAGGATAGTTGAGAGTGTAAAGAGCTAGTCCGTAGTTCCACGACCTGGACAAAAGCCGTATTGTTCCTCTTGCAACTGTCCCTCAACTATAGGCCGTATCCTTAACTCAAGAATCCTAGCAAATAGCTTACCAGTTATGCTAAGAAGAGTGATGCCCCGATAATTGCAACATACACTTCGGTAACCTTTCTTAAAGATCGGTACCACCACCCCAGTTCGCCACTCACTTGGAAACTTTCCCGACTTCAATGCAACAATCGACATATTCACAATCCAAAATTATATCAGCCAATAACCTTCTAATACTATCTGATTCCAATAACGGAACACAAATAAACTTAGATAAATAACACATAGATAAACTCAGCACTTATTGTTCCCATAACGATTTGACAGTAAATACTCTTTAGACCAAATCCATCAAGTTTCATCGTCGTTTTTGTCTATCACGTTCCGGCAAACTTAAAGCGCCCAACCAACAGAATTTACAAATTCTTACAAGTATCTAGGCGTCCTCCTCACTACCACATAGTATTTTCTGCTTTCACCTTGAACAAAAGGCTGTAAAATTTCAAGTAACACATTCGATTCCAAAAATCGCACAATACTATCATTTCATGGACCCATTCAATTCTTTTAAATAATTTCAAAGTCACTGATATCACACGCTCTTTTTATCGTATGATTAGATTTATTCACTTCAAGCTTCCAACAAATCGATTTGATTTAAATGGCAATACTTAAAAAACATTCTAGGTCATTCACCACAAACTCACTAAACCCCGGTGGTCGCCTTGACAAGTGTATCTTCACTCGCTGATTATCGACATGAACTTGATCTGTCAAAACATTACCGTTCCGACAACATGTTATTCAGTACACCACTAAATTCAGGCTCATCAACCCAGAAATCATCGAAGAAATCATTTCGACGACCGTATGTATATTCATGATAAATCGCAGGATTCATGACAGTATCTTCAACATACTTGACAACTTAGACGGAATTACTTGCTAAGAGAGTGCAGTGATGGTAGTGTCGAAAGATAAAGAATATATTTTAATAAATAGTATTGTGGAAATTATAAGACAATGGAATTAGTTGAGAATAAAATGAGTTGGTGTGCTACAAAATCAGTAGCGACTTTAACGATCATGACAAACAATGAGGATTATGCTAAGTTTGTCGTGGTAACAATGTAGATGAACTCGAATGATAACATATCTTTTAAAGTTTTGTAATTTTCGCCAGAGTTCGAAGGAATTTCGAAGCCTTCACTTTGAGTTATCCATAATGACTCGATGTAGTCCATAATCTCTTAAATGTTATCCTGGATTACTACTGACAGTCTAGAATTAAATCTTTCGAGCACTAATGATATCAGAGGTTTAGTGTGCAAAATGTAAACAGCGTAAAAATCTTATTGTTATGAATCTTGTGATTTATCATTAATATACATACGGTCGTTGAAATGATTTATACAATGATATCTAAGTTGATGAGCCTGAGTTTGGTGGTATACTGCATAACATGTTGTCAGAACGGTAATGTTTTGGGCGGTCAAGTTTATGTCGATAATTAACAAAGAGTGAAGATACACTGGTCAAGCGGCCATTGGATTTAGTGAAAGTCTTATTATTTTTTAGTGTATCGCCATTTCACTAATCAATTTGAAGCTGGATGAAAGAAAAGAACAAATTATTTTGATATTTCGCTAGTTTCTGTTAGCATCTTCAGAAAATTACACAGAAAATGTAATTTTCTGTGTAATCTTTACTAATCGAGTTGTTGGAAGTTAGGAGTGGATCAGAGGTGGTCAACTCATGGCGCATTTGCCACATGCGGCGCATTGGACGATGCAGGATGGCGCATTATCTTTTAAATCAAGACGGGATTTTTCTTATAAAGTTGTTAATAAAATTTTCAGTTATTTTACGATTATTTCTAAAAATTAGTTTGAACACTTTACTTATTAACGAAAACAAAGTTATATCTTTTTCAACATTTTTGATTGAAAAGGCCGAATATTTGAAAAAATGTGTGGATTATCAACAAAAAGATAGCTTTTTATTTGGCAAACAAACTACTAAAAAATACTACCCCTTTCCCCTTTCTTATCCTTTATTTGTAAGGAAAGTGTTTGTTCTCAATTAAGACTACTTTAATTTTGTTTTTATATTTATAACCCCCCCCCAAATGAGTAAAATAAAATCGGAAAGTAAATTAAAACGTGGACAAAATAAAATAATAAAATAATAATTTAATAAATAATTTAATAATTGCAACATAAGATTTTATAATTAAATCAGCTGAGTCTACGTATTTAATATATAAAGAATATATACTGAAATAATTTTATCTGCTATAATCACTGTTTCTTCGAAATGTACTATTCCTGCTAACGCAATGCAGTTGATACTTTCAAGTAAATTAACCTACTACGAGACCAAAATACCACAAAATGACACTAGGGCGTATGCACTTTAGTAAATTTATATCAAATAGTTAAATATCAAATCAGCTAACTGAGTCTACGTATTTAATATAATTATAAAATAAAAAAAACATAATAATGCTAAATCAAAATTTAATAAATAAATAATAAAGATCTTAATCAAAAATTAAGATCCGCAATCCTTTCTCAATATTGGTGTTAGCCTCTTTAAGTTTTGGAAAGAGTATTTCATCATCCTTGCTAACTTTAAGCTGATATAATTGTTGCAGTTATTGCTAAAACAATTGAAATTTTTAATCAATAGATGCATTAAGAAAATCGTTGAAAACATGTGCAATAACAGGTTCATTATAATTTCAATAGCTTCTACTATAATTTGGATACATTATAGTTAAAGTTATACAAATCCTACTTTTGTTGTTGATGATAACGAAGCTATTGAAATATAGGGCTAAACCTGTTTTTAATCATTGCAATAAATCTGTCTAGGTTATAGATTTTCAATTAAATAAAAAATGCAAGACGAGTGGAAAACGTAATTATTTTAATATGAAAAAATTTATTTAAATAAAATTAATTAATAAATTAATTATTTATTATTTATATAATCAAATCAGCTGAGTCTACGTATTTAATATAATTATAAAATAAACAAAATATAATAATGCTAAATCAAAATTTAATAATTAAATAATAAAATTAATATAATTATAATTAATAGTGCGCCTTATTGAACCCGCAGACGTTGTTATTGACTAATAAATAAACCCGCAATTGACTAATAAATAACAGACGTTGTTATTTAATTATATTTAATTAATTAAATCAGCTAACTGAGTCTACGTATTTAATATAATTATAAAATAAACAAAATATAATAATGCTAAATCAAAATTTAATAATTAAATAATAAAATTAATATAATTATAATTAATAGTGCGCCTTATTGAACCCGCAGACGTTGTTATTGACTAATAAATAAACCCGCAATTGACTAATAAATAACAGACGTTGTTATTTAATTATATTTAATTAATTAAATCAGCTAACTGAGTCTACGTATTTAATATAATTGTAAAATAAACAAAATATAATAATGCTAAATCAAAATTTAATAATTAAATAATAAAATTAATATAATTATAATTAATAGTGCGCCTTATTGAACCCGCAGACGTTGTTATTGACTAATAAATAAACCCGCAATTGACTAATAAATAACAGACGTTGTTATTTAATTATATTTAATTAATTAAATCAGCTAACTGAGTCTACGTATTTAATATAATTGTAAAATAAACAAAATATAATAATGCTAAATCAAAATTTAATAATTAAATAATAAAATTAATATAATTATAATTAATATAATTATAAAGAGGAGGGATCTGCCAGTTCTCCTCTGCATCCAGTAGTGGGAGGGATCTGGAACTGATGAGTCATTGTGATGACGAAACGGCATTCATCATTCTTTCGCGTCTGGCTTACATGTTTTACAAGAAATTCACGCGGAATGGTCTTACTCTCCTTAAATTCATGATGAAAGTTAGCCGATATTAAAGAGACCTGCGCTGGCATTTGCCAGTGCTTTTGCTAATGATCCTTTTTGGTGAAGCTGTAGTACTGATTTTGTACTATATACTTAATATTGGTTTTATTAAGAATGAGGCTACCTGGATAAATTTGTTAGCTTATTGAATAAAAACTGTTATATATATCGAAACATATTTCATATATTTATATTGTTTGGATTTAGTTTTTGTTCACAGTTATGAACAAATTCATATTCTATAAAGTTTGAAAACAAGTCAGCTATAATTGGGCTACTATTACCACCCATTGGAACACCTTTTACTTGTCTAAATATAGATGTCCCTACTTTTAAATAATTTTGATTTATCAAAATATTTAAGGATTCTATTAATTCAATTTTATCCATATATTTATATTTGATGGTTTAATTTTTGTTAGATAAGCGTTATAGTTATTATAACATATATATGTATATCTTTTTCCGAATATAAGATTAATTAATTTTACTAACGCTTCTTTAATATCTACTAAATCTAGATTTGTATAAAGCGTATTAAAATAGTATGTATTTATATTTTGAAAATTTATTCCTTTTGTCTGTTCTAAAAATTCTTTTGTAGAATTAATACTGAAATAGTGTTTTATACCAGTATTAATTTCGATTACCCTGCAATATTTTTTGAAGTGTGCTTTAATTACTTTAAGTATTTTATTCATATAGACAGAAAGTGGTTTTAATGTACATTTAAACGCACTACATATGAACCTAGGTTTTATTGGATTTTTATGTAATTTTGGATTCCAATATAATATAGGTATAGTTTTATTATCTAATTCAACCTTTATACCCTTTTTATCCATTATAGAACAGTGACTTGTAATTATTGTTTCTAAATTAAAATTACTACGTTCATATGTTGGATTTACATTTAAATCATTAGAATTAACCTCTTTCATTAGTATATCATAATAAAGCTTTTTGCATATGAAGACAAAGTTATTACTAGTTTTATCAATAGTTGTTATTATATAGTTATCCTCTAAAGAGAAAAAATCTATAACGAAACCCAACGAATTAGACGAGCATGTTATTCGAATTAGACGAATACTACGAAAAAACTTAATGAACGAATTCAAAAATCGGGGGTGCAAACTTTATACCTTCTTATCCATTATAGAACAGTGACTTGTAATAATTGTTTCTAAACTCAACTCACTGCGTTCATATGTTAGATTTACATTTAAATCATTAGAATTAATCTCTTTCACTAGTATATCATAATAAAGCTTTTTGCATGTGAAGACAAAAAGTTATTACTTTATTATAACTTTTATTATTACTTTTTCAGATGCAGATGAAATCGTAAAGCCGTCTGAAAATTTTTGCAAAATACCTTGACAATAAGAATATTGAAAAGAAGGCTGAAGAGTTTACTCTTTTAAAACAAACAATTAAAAGGTGAATTGAGGAAATGTCACAAGATGTATCTCACCAGTTGAAGAATCTAATCGAATCATGTAGTTTTTTCTCTTTGGCTTTGGATGAATCAACAGACATTTGTGGTATGGCACAATTAAGTATTTTTATAAAATGTTTTGATTTCAATGTATTTGAGGAGCTTCTAAGCTTAAAATCGATGCACGGGAAAACAAGATGATTAGATATATTTAACAAGTCATGTCTATAAAATATGGATATTGATTTAAGAAAATTGGTTAGCGTGTGTACTGATGGTGCACCTTCTATGGTGGGTAAGGAGTTTGGAGCTGTAACTTTGTTGGAAAAAATGAACAATTCCCTACTAAGATATCACTGCATCATACATCAAGAAGAATCCTTATGTGGAAAAACCTTAAATATGCAGCATGTTATGTCACACGTCATTAAATGTGTTAATAAAATCAAAACGATAGGATTGGAACAACAAGAATTCAAAGATTACTGCAATTTATCAGAACTTGAATATCGCGACCTTTTCTCTTTTTTTGTGTGTGAAGTACAGTGGCTTTCTAGAGGGCGTTGTCTAAGTAGGTTCTGGAAGCTTGAAAATGCAATTTATGACTTTCTTAAAAATAACAATGAGCTGCCGAGTGAAAGAGATTTATTGATAAATGACAATTGGCTGTTTGATTTCTCATTTTTGGTTGATATCTCCAGTCATCTCAACGAATTGAATTTGAGACTACAGGATAAAACATGCAATTTCCTAGTCTAGTTAATTCTAGCATTTAAAATTGAATTAAAGCTTTTTATAGCTCAGCTAAAAAATCAAGATTTTAGCCTCTTTCCACACTTGAAAGAGCAGAGTAAAATTTCTAAGAACAAAAAAGACAGGATATTCAGAAAAACTAAAGTTGATGCATGATTCCTTTGAAAATCGCTTCCAAGACTTTGTCAAAGATTTTGTCATAATGTGATTGCATTAACTAATCCGTTTTTACTGAATGATGAACAAATAATGAACATGCCTGTTAGTTTACAAATGAAACTGGTTGGATTAAAAACCAATTCATTGTTGAAAACAATGAATTGGAAGATTTTCAGTTACTCCGAAATGATACTAAAACAATTAAATTTTGGCAGTCATTACCTCAAGAGGAGTTTTCAGTAAATTTGAGTAAATTTACTCAAATCTACATATGTAGATTCGGATCTACTTAAACAGTTGTGAACAAGTGTTTTCAAATCTTATTAAAAGTAAAATACGGTCAGGACTCACGGATTTAAATCTGAAGAATTGAAATCTGTGACTGTTTGAACAACTGTTTTCAAATCTAAACTTAATTTAAAGTAAAATAAGATGAAGACTCACGGATATAAACCTGGAGAATTGTTTACTGCTATCCGCGACGGATTTACATCCCGACATTAAAAAACTGGAGAAGTCAAATCAAAAATAACATTCATAAATTTATTATTACATATCCATTTAAATATCGGTTGTAGATATTTAAACTCTGTATGAGGTATTTTTCTATTTTCTTAATTTTTGTTAAAATTGGCGCATTTGATATTCTCTGAAAGAGAAATTGGCGCTTCATCGAAAAGTGTTGGTCACCTCTGGAGTGGATAAATCTAACCATATCCTGTCATTCAGAATTTACTACTTACTTGAATAACGATTGTAAATCATCGCTAATTAACTAGTGACAAATTCATAAGTTAACCAGTTAACCATGACTTATCAGTAATGAATGATTCTATTATATAAAATACGCCTACACTAATTTCTTTGTCATTTTTATTTTCAAACACAAGCATTTATTGCAACTAAATTTAAAATAAAATAAACATTAGAATGTAATTCTCATTTTTGAGTTATACCTACGACAGAGGTCGTTTTTCCGTTTCTGGCGGAGGAGCAGACGCGTTGTGCTCTTCGAATATCGAGTTATAACTGGGTGGCGCATTCGTGGAATGATCAATTGTTGGATACAGATTCGATAGAGAACTAGATTGCTGTCCTTGTGTACTATTGATTTCGGTAGTGTCGACTGAATTTCGCATGCGATGAACCCAATCTCGTGCCATTTCGTGCACACCTGGCCTGTTACCAATAACAATATGCTTGTCGAGTCTGACTGTAGACATGAAAAACCCCTTGAATTTCAGCAATAACATGATTCTGTAACTGATTGACATTGAGTATTCTATATTGTTGATGGTAGTTGTGAACGAATGGCTTGGCTGGAATGGTAGTAAAGGTAATTGTAATTGACAATGTTCACATATGTTTAACTCCTTCCGTGCTCCAGTTTCTGCTTCAATAGGAGAAAATTGAAGCATTGTCCGTTGACCGCTTACCTTATGATATACAAACTCCTGGATTAAAGACACTTTACAGGATTTCACGTAATACATTTTTTTATTTAAGATCTTCAACTGAAAATCGATTGTTTGACCGGGTACATAGGCGGTATGTTGAAATTGCATTTCGACGCAAATAGAATTGTTTTCGAATTTGACGGTGTGTGGTTGAAGTAATGTAGGATTACTAATAATATTTACATGAGGAACGATATTCAAGTTAATCGAATTAGTTATTGAGGGAAAAGGCAATTCGTCAGCAGATTTTATGGCAGGTTTCTCCTCATTTGTCTCCTTTTTACGGATTGTGATGATTAAAGAGTGTGAGATCAATGATATACTTTTACTACAATATATCTGAGATGGAAGATTATCCGGTATAACAATTTCGAATGGAAACTTGTTAATACCTTGCTCTATCCTCACATTTTCGTCCTGATTGGATGAGTTTACTAGTGGATAATATTTCTGGAATATTTGCTTGCTTATTAAATTATCTGGAGGTAATGCACTTTAATGAATTTTGCAATATTTTCTAAGAATATTATTATAATTATAGCATTTAATTTTAATAAATTAATTTATTATATTTATAACCTTATTTCATTTTAATAAACTGAAATTCCTAATTACTCTTGCATATGAAAAACTTAATAATTGATTACATCACATGTCATAAAATCCTGCTCAACCTCTAATTAAAAACATGATCTTTCAAAGTAATGCTAAATCACGAAATTCTTATCCAAAGAACGAAATTCTTCCGTATTCGTTTAGCAAATTTTTCGATAAATTTACTTAAGCGATCAAATAACTCTTTTACACAAAGCAAAGCAAATATTTAATAATATTTCGATAATTTAACAATTCAAAGTGAAATATTTAGGCACTCATAATTTTTCTCACTTATTTTTGAAAATATTTTTATATTAATATCTTATATATTTATAATATATAACATATATTTAATATATAATATAAATTAATACTTAATATATTAAATATATGTTGATGTATGCTTATTTTTATATAATTCTAAAAGAAAACGCGACATAGGATTACTAACTTGATATATCTCCCAATTTTTAAGAAAATGAAGCCTATGTAAACTGGGAATATATTGACATGTGATCTAATGATCTATAACCGAGCTATACCTCCAATATCATTTAATAGTACGAAGATCGAAAAGTTTTCTGTATAATTTTTGCTATTTTCAGAACCAAATTGTTCACAAATTATATTAATAATCATATATAAACATAATACGAAGATTAAGGCGTATGGTAATCTATGACGCGCATTATCAAAATTAAAATTTCGCTATTCTTAGTTTTTACCTGATACATAATCCTAGATTTTCATAACCCTGATACATATTAACCCTGATAAATATTTGGAATATTTCATTAATTTATAATAAAAGTCAACTTTTATGAATTGACTAATAAATAACAGACGTTGTATCAGAATAAGAATTAGAGGTCATCAGGAGGAATTGCTATGTTATCAGATTTCGGCCCTTAATTTGTTACTTCAATAAAAAATTGAAATTTAAAATAAAAGTCAACTTTTATGAATTGACTAATAAATAACAGACGTTGTATCAGAATAAGAATTATAGGTCATCAGGAGGAACTGATATGTTATCAGGTTTCGGCCCTTAATTAGTTACTTCAATAAAAAATTGAATATAAAATCAAAGTCATTTTTATGAATCGACTAATAAATAACAGATGATGTATCAGAATAATGATTAGTGGTCATCAGGAGGAACTGCTATGTTATTAGGTTTCGGCCCCATTCCTTGATACAACATATCAGAGGGCCCAAATACATGCTCATGCCGTATTTCCTCGGATAAAATGTTTTATATAGTATCTTATTCTAATACAAAGTGTATTATTTATTATTCGTCCATAAAAATATTCCGCTTAAGAGTTTAAATTTACTTTAAATAATAAATAATTATTATATAGGATTCTATTTAAGTTGTATCTAGTTAGAATTTAAAATTGAATATAAAATAAAAGTCAATTATTATGAATTGACTAATAAATAACAGACGATGTATAAGAATAAGGATTAGCGGTCATAAGGAGGACCTGCTATGCTATCAGGTTTCAACTTCTATTCCTTGATACAACATACCAGAGGGGCCAAATACATGTTTATGCAGTATTTCCGCTTATGAAATTTGATTATCTAGTGTATCTTATACTAATACAAAGTATATTATTTATTATCCTTCCATTAAAATTTCCTCTTAAGAGTTTAATTTTTTTAATAATATTTTGTTGATATTATGTTAATTATTTAATTGCTTTTAATTCAATTAATCGTGGTATCCTAGTTGACAATCTTAGAAAATAAGATAAATGATCGACTATTGAATCTACCTCACTTAATTCTTCAACCACGAAATACTTCAGTATTTACGACAGTGATATCAAATTTACCTCATTTTACGTTAACCGAGGAGTTTTTCAGGGTTTGCTTGGAAAAATTGGATCTGCTTGACAAAATTGGTTGATATTCTACAGGGGTTAAATCTGTTCTTAGCGATGACGATCTTGTGATGTTATACAATTATTTGATTTCTTCTCATCGTTAATTTGATGGATTGTGTATGTATTGTTTAAGTAACAAACTTAGAGTTAACATTGACAAATATAAATTTGTAAACTTCCTTCGAGGTGGTCATCTTTGTCGCTTTAATATATTAAGTCTGGGAAACGAGCACCTAGAATTTCACACAAGCTGTAATTATCAAAACATCCTACTTACTTCTAGGTGGTCAATCTCTCTTAATTTAGATCGCAAATCATCAAAGATTGATACTTTCACTGATATAGCCTTGAATTTAGGCTTCCTTAGATATTTTCTGTCGTTGTTCATGTCTATAATGTATTATGAATTCTCCCTATTTTAGTGATATTTTGGACAGATTATTGTCATCAAATCAATAAATACCGATGAAAATTTGTAAAATCGATAACCGTCATCTACATGAAATGCTTCTCATATACTGTTTCGACCCTAGGTTGCAACAATGTTCATATTTCATCAGTAAGCTTCTCCGTCTGATTCACGCTCCTGAATTTAAAAAGAATACAGGTGATCATCGGGTGAAGGTGGCTTGTTTAAATCCACAATTTGATCTAACTTCATTTATTCAAACTAGCTAGAGAAGCCTCAAGCAACAATGATGCCGTTTACTTGGCGAGTTTCCATATATGATTAACCGATAAATACTGCGCAATTAGTGTTCATATACATAACAGAAGATCTTAATGTATTTACACTCTTGTGCTCAAACACGTGCTTCCCTGATGCCCGATTTCTAATGTCAACATTTATCAATCCAATCGCTACGTGAGACAGGCTGCTAAAACTCCGAGTAGAAGCCCTAAAATACACAGTCATCTTATTATTATTGTCCTCACGTATTTAAATTTCTCCGGTATAATAAATTATCATAGTATAAAGATTTAAGCTTTTGATATAAATTATATAACGAAAGGTGTTATATAATTTATATATAACACCTTTTATTATATAAATAGAATTCTTAAATAACTTTGTTGATAAAACAAAATTATTTAAAGGTAGGGACATCTATATTTAGACAAATATATGATGTTCCAATGGGTGGTAATAGTAGCCCAATTATAGCTGACTTATTTTTAAGCTTTATAGAATATGAATTTGTTCATAAATGTTTAAAAAATAAATCTAAATTATATAAATATATGAAATATATGTTTCGATACATTGATGATATATGTGTATTTACTCTAATAATTTTTATTCAATAAGCGAACAAATTTATCCAGGTAGCCTTATTCTTAACAAAACCAATATTAATGATAAATAAAGTGTATATCTTGATATGAGCATTAAATTAACATTAATTAAAACTACTATTAATTCATATTGTAAAGATAACATTTAAATTTACAAGAAACATATTTTTGCATGAACATTCATGCATACCATATAATATAAAATATAATACATTAAATAATGAAATTTTAAGAATTGCAACATATGTAATGATATTGGTTTTCTTCAAAATCATTTAAATAATTTAATAGATACATATTTTAAACTAGGTTACTATAAAAATACATCAAACAGAAAATAGTAAAATATATAAATCAACACAATAATATTAAAAATAAATTTAAAATCATTAGCGGAAATTTTATGGATGGATAATAAATAATATACTTTGTATTGGAATAAGATACTAGATAGTTTTATCGGAGGAAATACATCATTAGCATGTATTTGGCCCGCTGCTATGTTGGGTAGAGGAGTTAGGTGCCGAAACCTGATAGTATAGCAGTTCCTCCTAATGACCTTTAATCCTTATTCTGATACAACGTCTGTTATTTATAAGTCAATTTATAAAAATGAGTTTTATTTAAAATTTCAATTTTTTATTTTAACTTGATTTAAATTATAAAAATTCTTATAACAATTATTTATTATTTATTTATTAAATTTTGATTTAGCATTATTATGTTTTTTTTATTTTATAATTATATTAAATACGTAGACTCAGTTAGCTGATTTGATATTTAACTATTTGATATAAATTTACTAAAGTGCATACGCCCTAGTGTCATTTTGTGGTATTTTGGTCTCGTAGTAGGTTAATTTACTTGAAAGTATCAACTGCATTGCGTTAGCAGGAATAGTACATTTCGAAGAAACAGTGATTATAGCAGCACCTGAAACTGTCTCTCCACCAACAAATATTCTGTTTTGTCGCATATCGTCAAGCTTTAGAACGACGCTGTAGCTGTTACTGGTATTAATACCCATTACGTATTATATTCAATCGACTTTTACAAAATTATCTCATCTTAAAGACAAAATCCAAAATAAACTATATATTTAACTAAAATTTGATAAAACAAATTTCAATAATTAAAAATTTTAATAGACAAGTACATAAAAATGTATCTTCAGTTATCGGTAAAACATTTTTTAAGAAATTAGATCACTTAACTGAGTCTAATTATTTTGTGCTATAGATAAATTTTAAAAATAAATATTTTAAACTGAAGATTTTCTATAATTCAAATTATTATAAGGTAATAATTTTTTATATTTAATTTTTATGAACTGATTAATAAATAATATACTATAGAATGTATCATATATCGTATAATGAGGATTAAAGATTATCTGGAGGAACTAGGATTTTACAAGGTTAGGTATAATTCCTGGACCCATAACTGAGTCTGTGTATTCCGCTCTACATAACTATCATATTTAACCATTGGGATGGTTCTGTTATCTTGATGACGACTTTGTCATTCATCCAAGGATTGAATTTTTTTATTACATGGCCAGACCAATAATTCCTACTTTTCTTGAGCTTGCTCTAATAATTTGAACATTACTCGTGTATTTCTCAAGCCTACTGAGACATAAATATATTCATTGGGACAAATCTCATAGCGCGCATGTTAAACTAAACATTTACAGGAGATTTTGTATTCGAGCAGTACGTCTTTGTTCTAGTGATTATTTTCTTTGTGTTGTATTTTAACGCATATTTAGTCTTTGTGATCTGGGTTATCCGCTACAAGATCTAAGGAAACAGATGAATTGCTCTAAGAGATTAGCACTGGTGATAATAAAACTAGATTGGGTCCAGCTGTCCTAAAGTTATGGCTTTACCTGTTTCTGCAAATATCTTTAACAAATATTCTTAACGTGTTAAATCTATAATAAAAAGTTCTAAGCTACCTGCTGAAGGAAGATGTTCAACATATGTTCACCGTCAATGGGGATGATTTTGGGCAGATCTTATCGTTCGAAATCAGATAGGTTCAATAGCATCTAATTTACACAGTTACATGTGAAGTCTGCGGTAGCGCTTATATTGGTCAAGCTGGCAGAAGATTAGTTACTAGAATTAATAAGGACAGCAAAGCAGTTACCAAAATTAACTACAAATCAGCATTAGCATATCAAGCTTGTATATCGGGACATATAATTGATTTTGATAAGGCTGAGGTAATTATGAATGATGTGCTTTGGCACAAAAGAATTAATAAAGAAGCAGTCGCAATAAAAATATTTCAACATCATTTAAACAAACAGAATTTATTTACAGTTTAATATTTCGTGTTATATTTTTTAAATTCTTTATAATGATACTAACTGAGTGTCGAAAATTGAAAGAAAATTTTCCAACTTTCACTTGCTGTGAATGGATTTTAATTTTGACAACATTTGAGTTAGTGTCCGCTAAAATTGTGCCCCCCCCAATGAGCAAACTGTTGTTATCAACGGTTTGCTAGTGTTCCCATCCCAAATGGAGGGGGCACTTACGTAGTGCCCCTATGAACCGTTAATATCAAAATTTTAAGCTAAAGTTATATTTTTTAAATATACATTAAAATAAATTAGATAAATTAAATAAACATATAAATCAGAAAGATAAGCGACCGCTGTCGCTTGCTGGAGATTATTTAGATCTCGATCAAACCGCTGCAATGAGTTTCATTAACAGCATGACCGAGTCAATCTTCTGGAGAAGGTCATCTGTATTGAACTCGAAGTATATCTGGTGCGCTTTTGATTGCATTAGTTGAGTAGAGCAGTTTCATCAGCTTGTGCATGACAACTCAGAGTACACTACGGTCAGTTATGTTTTTGATACGCACCATGAAGTCGAGTTTCTTTCACCTAATCTATTAAATGCATGCCACAAAATCGTTTGACCGATGTTTTTAAAACCCGATGCTACGTTTATTAAACAGAGAAAATTCGTTTCCAATCCGAATTATTACGAGAAGGCGAGGAAACAGGAATATTTATTTGATTACAAAAATCCGATATTTCGACGGAACTACGGCCGTCGAAATTATAACGTGATTTTGACTACGGCCTCGAATACGGCCGACTACAACCACGGCAGTTGAAATTACAACCCTGAAGATGACGTGCCGTAGTGCCGTCGAAATATCGGATTTTTGTAATCAAATAAATATTCCTGTTTCCTCGCCTTCTCGTAATAGTTTAAACAATTAAAGCTGTGTGCAGCTGTAGTCAGTTGTTGCATTATATACTCACTTTTGGTTTTAGCGAAATATAAATAGCAGACACCGATTGCATGCGTTAATATGAATAATTAGAACGCATGCTTAATTGGCAACAAATTAAAATTTCGACAAATGGTCGGACACTTGCGGTTTTCTCGTCTTTTAAATTTTTACCCAAATGTTAGTGGCGATTCTGGGATAACGATGATCCAGTATGATGAAAAATAAATCAAATGTTCTAATCCAATCCTACCAAACTCAATCGACCTCGCGAGCCGCATTGGGAAAAAAATATCACAGGCATATCACATATTCGTTATATTACTACATTAAATGGTAATACTATATAATCGATTTTATCGTACGCGGGATATAAAATACTTCGCGATCCGCATGTCTGATACATGTTCTAAACAATAAGAGCCTTGATGTTACTAATGATACATAGTGGTTACTTTTGGTAAGCATATGATACTCATCAGTATTTACAGCTCTAGAAATAACAAAATTTATTTGAAATTAGGAAACGACATGGTATCATATTGCATTTTTCGACAGGTTGCTAACATTTTTTTATACAAAAGTCAATCTGATGTAGATGTCAAATGCAAACTAGTTCGTATTAGTTTGACAATCTCCAGTTTGATTAAGACACTTTATGATGATAACCTAATTAGCTGTTGCTATTCATTAGGCTTATGCACGATTTGCGAGTAAATGTTGTTAGTATTGTTTGTGTTTGAATTATCATATTGCCAAATCGTTTTATAGTATTCAAGACTTCCAGATACTCCTGTTTACGATATCTGATGTCAATTTACGAATTGACATCGTATTAATTAAAACACTTTTTATTTAAAAAATGAATTCATATATTTGAAAGGTAACTTTAAGCTGAATAAAACACAAACCGGTTTATATGTTCGAACATTTACAAAATCAATGCTTTTGGCGAAGCATCCCGAGAGCGCAAATCAAAAAAATAATGTTATTGATATTTCGTCTGGACACATCCCTTTTCAATTGTAATCAGATAAGAAAAAGTTCTAATTGCGTAATCTGATTACAATTAAAAAGGGCTGCGTGTCCAACCGAAATATCAATAACATTATTTTTTGACTTGCACTCTCGCGATGCTTCGTCGGAAACATTCATTTTATCCTGAATGTAATCTTGCTTGATATTAACAAAATTCTCTACTTCAAAAATAAACCCTATTTTATTAAGGAAATCTAAAAATAGACTTATTGCTGATTTATAATTTCAATAGATAAACTAAATCTTCGCTAAACAAAACTTTCGAAAAAGAATAGTGATCCGTCGAGATAATGATTATTACAAAATAGTTCTTTTCGATAACAGCAAAGTCACCTGATAATTCTTTTCTCGATATAAGTGATTTGATTTCAAGTAATTGACGTTATTACTTTTTGTAATAATTATTTAAAATATTAAGTATTTAAATATTTGAATTATTTTAAATTATTTAAATTATTTAAAATATTTAAAATTTGGTATATTCAATTTATTGATTTTTATCAAAATATTTTGTGCGAACATAAATAAATAATAAAGTTCGACTTGCAAGAAAAAAGAACATACAAAAACGCATTAAGAAATACAAATATTTCATTAAATTAACTTTTTTGATCTTTCATTTAGATAGTTGATTTTAAAAGATTACAAAACTGTACGTACTTAAATAATACCATGTACTGAAATAATTTACAGCAAATTAACTCTTGATGTTGTAAAAAATAATTTTATGAATTGATTAATAAATAATATCCGATGTGTCGTAAATAACATACGATGTGTCATCTGTAGGAATTGCTATGTTAAAGATTAAATTTAAAATAAAAATGAAGTTTTATTAATTGATTAATAAATAATATACGATGCATCATAATTAAGATTAGTGGTCATTAGGATAAACTGGTATCTTATTTGATCCAGTCCTTATTCATCGACCCAACATATTAGATCAGTTAACTTGAGTATGTTGCATTAAACTTAAATTTAAAAAGAAATATTTTAATTTTACGATTTTCTCTAATTCAAAATGTTAAAGAGTGACAGATTTTTCTATTAATCGTTCAAGTTTTATGAATGATTAATATATAATATACGATGTATTAGAATTAAGATCACAGGTCATCTGGAAAAACTGTAATGTTACCAGATTTTGAATTATGTTCATCTATTTAACATAAAGCGGGACCAAGTGCATGTTAAAAAACATAAAGCCATATGAGAGAACTTTAGCTTAACAATAAAAAGTGTTATACTTATATTCAAAACATAAATTTATATACCTGATTTGATAAACAATCAATTTTAATTTGTTAAAATTTTGTTTTTAATTTGATTTCTTATATTTGACGGGAAGTATATAAATATAGGCTAATCAATTATGAAGATTATTTCATTGAGTTGTCAATAAAATTTTAATTTAAAATGTTGGAGTAAAATCAATAAAAAACATTTTAAATAATAAATTATTTATTATAAATTAATTTATTGATCATACTCCAAAATCTAAATCTAAGTAAATCATAACTTTGTCGAAAGAAATTTGTAAATACTAAATAATCATGATAATGCATCAAAAGTCTAATTAATTAGTTATACAAACAAAGTTTCGAGTACAGTTTTGAGTAAAATACTGCACCTTAAAAAATTTTGGTTTCTAATAAACATACAATAAATAACATACAAGATTAATATACACAATAAATAACATACAACAAGGAGCGCAGCTTTAAAAATTGTAAACTATTACAACCTACAGTTAATGGGAGCCAAGAAGAAAAATCTACTAAAAACCAAGCGAGCAATCTCTGTTGATACCGATAAAACTGGCAAACTCGAGAACATACAAGTTGAATGCTCCGCTAGCGGCTGTCAAATCTGGACATCAGTAACGCATAATTGTGCTTTGGGTCAGGAAACTTGTGGCGGGCCACCGTTCTACTGCGGATTCTGTGCGGCGAAACAAATCAACTTGTTAATAAAACGCTTAGAGCAATTGGAAATGGCATCGCAGCATGATCGAATTTCTCAAATTTCTGATAAATCTACTGAGACAGTGAAGGAGCCGCAAATTGTATCGCAGCAAGATGGATTTTGTCAAGTTTATGATAAATCTACCGAGACAGTGACGGAGCCGCAAATTGTTACAACTAATGTATTTTCACTCCCCGACACCCCACGTCCCGTCCTTCCCGTCTCGTTTCTCAATACCTTGCATCCATCAATCAAAATCACCTCCACCAACCTCCACTATCATTCCACTCATAACCTTTCCTCACATCGCTTGTCACCCTCTTTATTATCATTATCCTCTATGTCTCCCGTCGTCAAACCAAATCCCTCCAAATCATCAACTGCCAGCTCTTCTATCGTGATCTCACCTACTCACGTCAGTCGTCCTCCTTTACGGAAGCGATATGCTTCTCGCGATCGTTGCGTCATTGTCACTAATATCACGCCTTCTAACTCCTTATCTCCACAAGCACGTCTAGACCACGATATTTCCGCCTTCAGATCCATTTTCTCGTCTATTATCCCTGCGGATAAACCAACCTATTTCAAGGACATTTCTCCTGTCGCATTCATCCGTCTAAACAAATCTTCTCAATCTAATCCTTCCCAGCCCCTCTCCTAAAATTGTTTTCAAGCATCGCTCTCACGCGTCTTCTGTCCTGTTTCAACGATTCAAACTCATGTCATCTTCAACCACTCGAATTTTCCCCGATCGCGCCCCTTCTGAAATCGCACAAATCTCTTCAGCCCGCATCGAAAAACGCCGTCGCGAGGAAAACGGCGAAACATCACTCTCCATCCGAAACATAGACGGAAATTTTCAAGTTGTTCACACCCGTCCAAAAATTCGATGGCGCTCCATCTCTCCTATGTGTCTTCTCCACTAGACTCTTTCGCCACAACACACGATTTTCGCCTCGGTCTCCTCAACACTAGATCTATTCTCAATAAATCCGATCTTATCCTCAACCTATTCACCAAGCAATCCATCGATCTCTTCTGCCTCACCGAATCCTGGCACTCAGATTCCGACGACCTTTCCATTCGCCGTCTGCTCTCTACCGGTTGCTCCCTAGTCGAATCCGCCCGCCCCTCAGCTCATGCCCTTCTAAATTCTCTAATCATGGCGGCATCGTCGCATTCGCGCGTCACCCCGCGTCTCTTCGCAAAATCAATCCCCTTTCAGTCCTTGCTCTTTTGAATTGCTCACTTGTCGTTATTCTAGCCCGATCACTCTAGATCTCGCCATTGTATACCGTCCTGGTTCATCAGCTCCTACTGCCTTATGTTTTACCGAACTCGCTGACCTCCTTTCTCATTGTTCTTTGTCCTCAATCCCTTCACTCGTTCTAGGCGACTTCAATATCCGCCTAGACCGCCCCTCTTCCACGGATTCCATCCGGTTCATCAACATTCTATCCAACTACAATTACAAACTAATATTCACTGACCCACACATATACTTGGTGGGGCACTCGACATTATCGCTGTCCCCGATCATTTTGCTGCCTACACCTCACTGTCCATCTCTGATCCTGGTCTATCCGATCACTTTCTTATCACCCTTGATCTCACTCACAACCACACCCCTCCTCACACACCTACAATCCTACGTCGCCCTTGGAGAAATCTTGACCTCTCCCTTCTCCGCTCTGCCTTACTCAAATCATCTCTATCATTACCCACAATAACATATTCATCTCCTCATGATCTCGCCTTTCTTTTAGAATCTGAACTCACATCCACTCTCGATATTCTCTTGCCCTTCAAGTCTCACACACCGTCGCTTGCACCGTGCCCCATGGTTTGACATCCAATGCCTACTATCAAAGCGTCGACTCCGCCATGCTTTTCGAGTCTATCATCGCTCTCTCAGACGTGATTTCCGCTCGATCACTCCGTCTTTCCGTGATTCCTATCGTGTTCTTCGCCGGACTCATCTCAACCTACTACGTACCAAATGCAACTCCTGGCAGCATAAAATCATCACTTCATTCAACTCTAAGACTCTCTGGCATACTTTTAACTCAATCCTTGCTCGCTCCTCTTCGCCTTGCAACATCAATACCAATGATTATTCGTCATTTCTCCAGACTAAAGTATCCACGTTGCTCACTCACACCTCGGTCTCCATCCTATCCCACTCTGCCCAGTCTAATCTCATCCTTCCGGAACTCTTTCATCTTCTCCCTGTCTCACCTACAGAAGTATCATCTGTCCTCATGTCCTTGCCCAACAAAACCTCACCTGCCGATCCCCTGCCTACTCACATATTAAAATCTATATGCTCATCGATATCCCCATTTCTCACAACCTTGTTTAACTCGTCTATCCGCAGTCGTATCTTCCCTTCACACTGGAAATCCGCAATCGTTCGTCCCCTCCTTAAGAAACAATCGCTCGACCCCTCCCTTCCTTCTAGCTATCGCCCCATTTCACTACTCCCTACTCTTTCTAAGCGCTTAGAATTCCTCATCTTAATACAAATCAACGCTTATCTCTCCTCATCCAATCTGTACCCTCCTTTCCAATCCGCTTACGGCTCTAACACTCGACAGAAACCGCATGCATAAAAGTGTACAACGCCTTACTCATTTCTCGAGACAAGGCTCTATATAGTGTTCTCATCTCCCTCGACCTCTCCTCCGCATTCAACATTGTCGACCACTCCGTCCTCCTTTCTCACCTTCGTTATGATTACGGCTTTTCTTCCTCCTCCGTAGCATGGTTCGCCTCATATCTATCCGACCGTTCCTTTCGCGTCTGTTCTAATTCATCATCCTCCCCTCTCATCCCTATTTTTTGCGGGGTCCCACAAGGTTTAGTCCTAGGTCCCCTGCTTTTCTCTCTTCTGCTTGGCGATCTATCTCCGTTTATCAAACCTTACTCCTTTAAGGTCATGCAATACGCCGATGACATTCTAATCTATGATCATGCACCCGCACATCGCATATACGATATCGGCATTTCTGCCTCCAACTGTCTTTCTTCTATCTACAAACGTCTCTTCAAACTCCAGCTCGTTCTAAACCCCGAAAAGTCCAAAATAATGTGGATCCTCCCCCGTAAACCAAACATATCTCCTCCCACTGTATATTTTGCCTCATCGATTATCCTCATAGTCCACAATCTCACTTTCTTAGGCTTCCATTTCCACGATCACCTTTCCCTCAAACCCTTCGTCCGTGACAAGGTCCGCTCATCTAACTTAATTCTCCGTGACATCCGCCGTATCCGCCCCCTTATCGACTTCTGTTCTTGTATGTCTCTTCTTTCATCGCTTCTTTTCCCTAAAATCGATTACTGCCTTAGCCTTTTCGCCAATTCTCCAAAATCCATCATCCTACCCTTACAACGAATAATCAACACCGCCGTTCGAGTGCTCTTTCGTCTCCGTCGCTTCGACCACACATCCACATATTTTGCCAACTCTCCTGGCCCACCATCCACATCCGCATCAAACTCCGCCTTCTTCTCGTTACTTTTCGTCTCATCGCTGTCGGCTCCCCATCGTTCATCAACCTTCCTTTCTTAGACGATACTCGCCCCACCTCGCTATCGCTTCGTTCATGTTATACCCTCTTACTCCACTTTCCTAATTACTCCAACAACTACGGTCTCCGATCCTTCCTCGTCGCCGCCTCACTCGCCTGGAATCAACTCCCTCTCGACGTCCGCCGCGCCCCCTCCTTTATCACATTCAAACACCTCCTCCGTTCACACCTTCTCGACACCTGATTCACAGTCTTGTTTTGTTGTGGTCATGTAAGCGTGCGCTGGCACGCATTTGCCACGTTAAAATAAATACTTTTTTATTTATGGTTTTTACGCTAATGAAAACGGAGATCGAAAGTGCCATGGAAAACGAAAAAGTGAGTATCGGTGCTTTAAACAACTTTCAAATTCAAGCAAATATGGAACAGAATTCAAGTATTTCCAATGTAATTTCGACCGTAACAACACCCAAGGTAAGAGATTTGTTGTCCCATGATCACGAGGGTAATGGGGTTCTTCCTCTTCATACCCAAGCTTAGAAATCTAATAATTATTAAATTGGCCGAGCCTGTTGGAAGACATAATTTGTACAACATTTTCCTGCGAAGCTTCGCAGAACAGTATAAAAATAGAATATTATTCAACACGGTAAGGTGCTACGAGACAGAGGTTAAAATTTACTTTAAGATCTCTGATTTGGCTAATGCATATAAAGATTTCTTTAATAACAATCTTTTGAAATTTGGTAGCCTGATTTCAAAGCATATTATGGCTTCCTTGAAAATAATGAATCTTCCTCCTCACTTGGAGCAAAAAGACATTGATGACCTTTAAGTACTTTTTAAAGTCTCTAATTTTCGCCTTATTAAAGGAAATAGTGAACTACCTATTCTGATAGGTTTTGTCTGGGATCCCACCGACATTGCCGAGATGTTAACCAAAACGTCCTGCAACCCGTTTCTAGGTTTTAATTTAAAGTTCCTAATTCTTAACAATGATGACATGACCTTCCCTACTGCAATCTCTGTCATGGATGGGGGCACTGGGCCTCAATGTGTAAGGCAGAAAAGATCTGTGGCTACTGTTCCTCTAAAGAATGTATCGACATCGGGGGCAATGTTCCTCTACCCCGCGATGTGTTAACTGCTCTGGGCCACATCTGGTCGTTGGATAAATGCAGCACTCCGCAGAGTCAGGAACGGTTATCATATTCACAAACCACCATCCCCTTCCTTTCATTGCACATCAACGAACTAACTCCTCGACTTATTACTGCTTTTTGAGAGGTGGTTGCTGAAACCTCACTGTACGGAGCAGTCGCGACAACATCTGACCACCTCTCATGACTTGATTCGTTGGCGGATAGAAGATAATACGCTGCTTCGAAGGAGATTCCACTTTGATCCGATCAGAGTGGCTTTATTTCAGGCAGCTATCCAACGCTTCCCCCGAATTGGTAATGAGAGTCTAACCAAATTTAATTCCTACCTATCTTTGCAAGCTACCGCAATACTTTCGACTACCTATAAAGGTCGTATTTACATTCTCAATAAAAAAATACTCAAGACCCAAATGTATATGCTCCGTCTTCCCAATCTCTCTGCTTCTGCCAGACTAGTTCTCTCAAAATAATATTGGAGCACTAGATACAGGTTCCAACTTGGTAAGGATAGAGCAAGCGTTGCTTCCCTTAATCCAGCCCAGTTTTCCTTTTGGAAGATATTCAAGAAGAAGTTTGTCTGTTGGAGGGATAGATCCTTGGGTTGGATTGGAAAAATAGGTCTTGATAATGTTTTAGAGGAGCCACTATCCCTACATAATTATGGAGCAACTCAATCCCCTCAACCAATCACCTCAACTTTTCAAATTATAAAATTTGAAAGCCTAAAAACAGAATTGAGATCGAATGCAATACTTGTAGCTATCGATGTGACATCATTATACACCAATATACCACACACAGAAGGACTAACGGCTATGGAAAGATTCTTAACCGCACTTAAATATGATTCAAAATCCTCTGAATTTATTACAGATTCTCTAAAAATAATTTTACAGAACAATATCTTTGAATGGAAAGATTCAAAGTTTATTCAGAATTATGAAACAGCCATGGGGACCCCATGTGCACCATCGTATGCAACTATATTTATGGCAGATTATGAGCAGAGATTTTTAGAATCACAACATTTAAAACCAGAGTTATGAGTTCGGTATATTGATGATATTCTTATGGTTTGGAACCACGGAGAAAATAATCTTATCAAGTTCCTAACCAATCTTAACACAAGTGGATCGCTACAGTTTACCCATACTTACGGAGAATCTGCTAACTTCTTGGATGTCACCGTATTTAAGGATTATGATGGATACAACACCAAAACGTTCAGAAAACCAAGCGGTAAGCATTTATACATGCATTCAAGTAGTGCTCAAAGTGGAACTATAAAAAGAGCCGTTGTATTTAATGAAGCATTGCGAATTCGCCGTATATGCAATCACGATAAAGACTTTGAAGAAGGCCTAGTTGATATAGAAAAACATTTAAAAACTCGAGGATACACAGAGAGATTTATTCATAAGCAATTATCGAAATTTCGAAAACAACAACGCGAAGCTTGGCTAAAAACCCGGACCAAATTAGACAGAGCATATACAGCAATTCCATATCATAATGGTATACGATATATTAACTGAGACGTAATAAAAGCTTATAACTCAGTATGCCGTCAATTAAATATTCAAAGGAAAAACCTTGTATCTTCTTCCAGTCTAGGAACAAGATTTGCTCACAATTGGTAAATGCTAAAATGAGCAATAAGTTGCAAAGAAAAGAGAAAGTAGATGCAACATGTTCCAAATGCAAACGTCCAAGATGTAAAATGTGCAGAAGCATTGACTCAACAAATTCGGTGATATCAGCCACTACTCAAATTCAATATCCCCTAAGCGGTGTAAATAACTGTGCAACACCAAACATTGTATATGCAGGGCATTGTAATGAATGCCATTTACAATACGTTGGCGAAAGCAGACGGTGTTTGAGTTAACGAGTAACAAACAGACGTGCAGATATAAAATCAAGATTAACGAAGAAAGGTAAAATGGAAGAAAACGTAAATTCAAATTTCAACTCAGATGGCTTAGTAACTCACATAACAAATAAACATGATGGAAATGATAACACTGTTACATATACAGTTCTTGGAAGTAATTTTAGGTCCAATGCAGAACGATTAAAGAGTGAGAAAATATGGCAAGGGCAACTAAAAACATTCCCAGGATTCGGTCTGAATAAGGGAACCATCTATGAATGGCATGATAATGGATAATTGTGTGCAAATGTGAAGGCATATGATTCTTTCTGATTTTTCATATATGAGTGATGCTGAGTTTGTGATGTGGATAATTTGTTCTTTGATAAAGCTTTGGAAAAAGCGAAACTAGTAAGAAATAAATTGTATTTTTTTCTCTTTCATATATACTAAATGGTGTTGCTTTATAGACTGGACTTCGATTCACGACTTTCAATCACCATGTCACTATATATATATATATATATATATATATATATATATATATATATATATATATATATATATATATATATATATATATATATATATATATATATATATTGAATATTATTATCAAATCGAACTCGAGAGCCCATTGAGGCTGCTTTCAAATAAATCGTTAAACAAATCAAATCAAGAATCGAGTAACAGCAGCGATTTTTCTTTTATAGCACAATACAAGAGCTAAGCTTTCGGCGTAAAAGCCTTCTTCAGAGTCTGAAAATAAAACAATACTTGTCAAATAATGGGAATACAATTTCAATCAATGTAGGGTGAAAATACAATGTGATTATATATTAAAAAATAGTAAAGCGAAATGTATTGCTGGGGCACTAAGGTATATGGCAATCATGATTAGCATTTAATTGTGTATCGCTCATTAATTGGGCGATCCAATACTTCTCTCTTGCTTTTCTTTGCCAATCATTTTTGAAATCAGATTCAACAATTGTTACAGACATTCGGTGTTGCGGGTTATCGATGCAGTGTTGTGCTGCGCCATCTCTATTGCCCCGTTTTGCGCGTATGTCACATCTTCTTATATTCATTCGAATATTTAAGGCGTTCGATGTCTCTCCCACGTAACAACATGGGCAGTTTGAGCACATGCATACGTACACCGAGTTCTTTGTTTTGCATGAAGCTTTGCATCGGGTATTGTACGTTAGTCCAGTTACCGGACTGCTAAACATTCTTCCGACTGCAACATATTCACAGCACTTGCAGCGCTTATCCCCACATCTTTGCATTCCTTCCGATATTTTCAGCTTGTTTGTGAACAGTAAACGCCGTAGGGATTTACCACTTTTGTAGGCGACTTTAATCTTGACACCTGTTCCGCATATGGAATTACATGCGTTTAAGGCAGTCGTTAGATCCCGCTCAAGAGACAGTAGGGCTGGGTGAGTGTCAACTACTATATAGGGGATTTTGTCCTGGCCTTTGATCCTCACCTTTTTAGTCAAAAGGATGTCCCTATCCATACAACAAACCTCAGCCAATTGTCTTTTAATTAGCTTTAAATGGTATCCTCTACACTCAAATTCTTTAGACAGGGTTATGGCGGCTTCTGTGAATATCCTTGCTGTCGAGCATATTTTCTTAGCTCTGATCAGTTCGTTTCTGATGATTAAACGTTTAATCCTTGGATGATGAGCACTCCTGGCATGTACCAGAGATCTAATTCCTTTGAACTTTCGGTGCATTGACGTTAACCATCCTGATACCGGGTCTTTCCTTAGCTCCACATCCAAAAAGTTAAGATTGTCTTGCATTCTATCAGACCGAGTGAACCTTAGCTCCGAAAATGCATTTAGATTGGATAAGAACGATTCAAAATCATCTTCACCATGGTCCCATACACCGAATATGTCGTCCACATAACGAATCCAAATGGAGGGTTTCAGATGACGACTATTTATATATCTCTGTTCGATGTCGGCTACGTAAAGGCCTGCATAAGTTGGCCCTATAGGGCTTCCCATAGCAGTGCCACGTTTTTGCAGGTACAATTTACCCTCGAACTCAAAGGTGTTGGATTCCATCGTAAGACGCAATAGTGTACTGAGGTGTTCAACTTCAGACTGACAGCATCCGTGTGTTTCTAAGATACGCGCTACCGCGGCGATCCCGTTATTTGTTTCTATTGCGGTAAATAACGACTCTACATCCAATGTGAATAGTATGCTTGAGGGTTTGATGTGAGCTTTGCTATCCTCGAATTTTCTGATGAAATCGTCCGTGCTTTCAATAAATGATTGCGCTTTCTTCAGGATAGGGTAGAGTTTATTATGTAGGTGACGGGCCAATTTCTCAGTAGCAGTACCGCAGTTTCGAA